>JASKUP010000123.1:0-126951 GCA_030448955.1 Trichopoda pennipes | reverse complement strand
TTGATGAATCCATACAATGAAATAATAAAGAGTATATTTTTTTAACAAAAAATTTTGGTTGAAACTACAGAACACCCTTATGCTCGCATATTTCAACCAGTAATAAAGCAAATTAAAATTGTTCGGTATTGACGAATAATAAAATCCATAAAAAATGTTGTAAATTGTCCTTAGACTTGAACACTAAAATAAAACAGATTTTATGCAGACATAATTATTTATGTTAGAGTAGCGCACTCGAAAATGTTTCTTTTAATGTGATTTAAATTTTATATTTTACTCACATCATGATTAATATTATATATGAAATATAACATGATCCTTTTATTTTAATCGATATATTGATTAAAATATTGCTCTAGTACATTGTTTCATCATATGGCATGATCATGTGCTTAGCTATCACATGATTTCTATTTACCGGTTTATCAATTATAATATAAACAATATCATAGGCGAAGCTTAAAAATAAAGCAAAACCAGCGTAAATTTGAAAACACTTTTAAATTGCTTTCAACATAGATTGGTTTTGCATAAATGTAGCTTGAAAGATATATAAAATTTAAATTTGAATTTAATTAACCTAAAATATATAATAATTATAGTTATTTGAACTTTTTAATATTATTTATTTTTATTTTCTTTTTTGTTTTTCCTGATGATGCCAACCAATGGGTTGGCGAAATATTGAAAAAATAATAAAAAATTAAGTTTTTTAAAATTTTTTATTAAATAATGACCTAGTGCTTAATAATTAACTACTAAAAAAATTAACATAAAATTTTCACTCCAAAATAAAATCAGACTGTTCGAATCAGACTATCAATTGAGGAATAATTTGCTTACTTAAAAGGTTCTATAATGAGATGAGTTGAATTAGCAAAAAATGTCTAAAGGAATTTGTATGTAGCCTATCTCGCCAATAATAAATTTCAGTGATTTTTTTAATTAATTATTAGTTGTTTACAGGTTTAAAAGTGAAAAATATTAAATTAAAAAAAAAACATATAATATGAGTATAGTTTTTTTATGTTTGAAAAGAAAATAATTATCCTTAAGAAAGTAAACGAAATTACCTATTGTGCATATCACAAAATGTCTAGTTTTATACACATAAGACAACAGCAACATGCTTATAAGAAATTCCACGCAATAAGCTAAACAACTAACACAGAACAAAAACAAATCACACAGCCAAACAGGCGCCTGAATGATGATAACAGCAACTGTATAATGTATAATGTTACAGTAGAATATTCTTGTATATGCGAGAACTGCATAAAACAGATATACATATAAGCAACAAGTGCTGGTAAAAACAACAAAGTTACCATCGTGTTTATTTTGTGTGTATTGAAAGAAAATAAATGGTTTAATTTAATTTAAAACTCTAAACTGCTGCGTTATTATTTTGAAATAAAAGATCGAAATATTTATTAAAAGAAATAAATGTAACAGTAACATTGGTGTTAAAAGCCATATTACATAAAAAAAAACAAAAATATAAATGTAAATGCGAAAGATAAGTAACTTATATTTGTTTTATTTGGTGGACTTAAATGTTCTGTAGCTCTTGTGATGCCTTGCGAAAGTTAATTTCAACTCGTAAACGCAGACGGCCAATGTTAAAGCGAATTTCCTATCTATAAGCATCTAGAAGATATATATAATGTATGGCATTAGATATAAATAGCAATTTCACATATCTCCACAGAAAATAGACTAGCGGTGTTAAATAGCAGTATCTTGGAGGCCAATTCACGGATCGAAATGTACAACAATGTGGTCATTAAATGTCTCTTAATTTATCAGTTGTGGCACGCGCTGTTTCACACAGGTGCTGCACTTCATAGTTGTTAAATTTAATGAACTTGTGGCTCTACACTGGTCACCATTGACTGTAACATTTTGACCAGCATTGTTTTTAAACACAAACCTGTCAAGTTTTCTGGATACAACGGTATCTCAATATAAACTTCAATTTGCTAAGATTTAAATCAATACCTAGCTGTAAGTCATAACCTGATGCTGGTGTGTAAGCCATAACCAGATGGTGGATCAAACCCCTTGGGTGATATACGTGATAAGATTTACATCTGTACCTAGCTGTGTAAGCCAGATGATGGATCATACCACTGTGGATGAAATGTAGCGTCATCCGCGCCTTCACTTCTTGCTGAAGAGTTGAAGACCATCCAATTCCTGGTCCAGAACACATGAAGCTTAATATGGGCCTGGGCCTAAACCATTCATTTTGTTCATTGTGAATAATCCGACTCACAAACTCAAACGAGAGCCTCGAAACACACAACCACCACGATACTCCCGAAGGGCCGACCTCAATAATCAGTCAGAGAACAGCTAAAAGGCTAAAAAGACAAATAGCTGATTTTGGGGCTTTACTGATTCCAGAGGAAATATAGTGGATTGTCCAGTTGGCTTCTGCTAGTCTATTAGGGGACTGGGCTCTCCCTTTGACCCCCGAAGACACATGTAATAACGGTGGATTTCCTTCAAAACATATAAATGAACTCTGGGCCTTACTGAATTCCGTAGAAATAAAGTGGAAGTTATTTAGTAGGCTCCTACTAGCCTTTAGGGAACAGGACTCCCTTTTACCCCCGGATGACACATGGCTTAATGGTGAGATTGAGTTAAGATATATGAATGTACTCCGGGGGGAATATACATTTCAGGATTATCTTCACTCCAAATACAGCAGTGTTGTTTATTGGCGTATCCATTTAAACAAAATCAAAGTTCAGCGTTAAACAATTCGCCAACGAAAATCGAGATCAGCGGCAATCTTTTCTTTAAACCACTTTTGACAATCTGGTAGCATTATTCAGGCATCATTCACTTCATATTGAAATTCAAAATCAAACTAAAAATAAATCAATTGACAACTGACAGAATAGCATCCAGTTAAAAAAGTGTTTTAACATGAAGTGTTACACGTCTATTAAAAACACCAGCTATATTCCCTTTTAGCTCGGATGAAGGATTAATTTATAGTAAAAAAATTATTCATAAAGTTATAATTTATGTCATAAAAAATAAAGACAAAAATAAAATAAATAAAAAAAATATTAAATTGGAAAAAAAATATAGCAATATATCCCTAGTCAAAACTTAAAAAATAGAGGCGCTTGGGCAAATATACTAATTTTCAATAGCCAAATTCGATTTGTGAAAAAAAGATTTATACAGCTTTTCTGACTGGCGCCGTGGAAAAGTTGATTTCAGTACAAACATAAATGATGGATGAAATTCTGCATATGAATGGAGAAGACCGACATGATTCAAATGATAATAATACTGTCTCTGTATGATTTACTGATGAGGTTCTATAGTCGGGTGTTCCTACACATATTTCAAAATAAAGTTTGCTAACCACTTTTTACTTTTCAAGAAATGCGATAACTGTGTAAGCTCTTTATTAAATTTTCAAAATGGCTTTCATCTTAAATGTTAGTTGTTGCTTTCGGAGTAGAAATAAATGTTCAATATTATATGAAGATATTTGCTTGCTTGTAAAAGTGTAGTAGTTTCAAATATGTCGTAGAGTGTGCTTAAACGTTTACATTTATTTTATGCCGCAGCAATTAATCTTATTTAATATTTAAATATATTCTCTTCTTGTATTTTAAGTGAAAATAAATTAAGACACACACATAGACAGACATATATATATATATATATTTGAAAACATATATAAAAATGTACAAAATTGTTAATGCATCAGTGTGTGTTTAACGTCAAAAATGGAATAATTTTCCAAATATTAATGAAGCCATATGGTTGCAGTTGTATGCCAAAAATTCAATACAATTATACATATGCAGAAAAATTTTTGGAAACAGTTGTTATGTGAGTATTTTGTGTGAATATTTTTAATTTTTATACATATCGTGCCTCTCCTGCATAGCAGTTAGATCTTCAAATTCAAACTTTTTAAATAACACTTTTCTAGCAGAGGTTGGATATGTGTAATCATATTCGCCTCAGCAGTATAATTGTGTGAAAGGAATTCAATCAGTGTAATTAAACGAGCTTTTTAGAACTCATTTTCCAAAGATTATTTAATTACCCACATCCTATTTGTACAATTAAATTTTAAAAAGTATTTGTGGGGTATCATCAAAATATTTGATTCGATTTAAAATATCTAACAATGCCGCCATATGATTCTTAAGTCGTAAGAAGCTTTGCAACATGTTTTATTTAAAGTTTATCATAAAAGTAAAATTTTTAGGACACATGTCTAAATCATTTGCGTTTAATTAATTATTTATTTGTTTTTGTATTTATTTCCCATACATAACATTTGCCTAGACCTAGTCGAAAAAGACTAACGGGGTCAAAAAGTACAAGCTTAATAGTCATCAGTTCACTTCACCTCCACACGCACATGCTCATCCAGAATATCAATGTAGTATAAGCGGTATGACCAAACTTAGTTAATAATCATCGACCTTTTAAATTCGTGGGTGACAGCGATATCTTTCAAAACTATACGGGCCAAAGACGCCTCCAACATATGATCAACACCTAACAGTGATTTGTGTGGGATGCAGTGCAATTCTTTTAGATCTCTGTGGATTCATAAAGTGCTACATTTGTATCATCATCAGTACAGGGCCACATCACTGAAAATTTATTTAAGAAAATTTAAAATGAGCGTAATGATTTTGTTAAAAACTGATCGAATTTAAATGCGTGTTTTACTGTGTTGATTTAGTAAAATAAGCTGACAGTCAAATAGGTAAATATAGCTGCAACAACATGGCTGCTATCAACTTTTAAATTTTATTAAATTTTGCACCGATAGTAATGCTTAAATTTTTTTTTCAAAATTTGTCAACACACAACAACTTGTCTGTTGTATCTGATGTATTGTTATATTATAGCAAGTTAAATTCGTATAATTAATTTACGCATTACACGATGTGCAACTGCTAGCATACATTTAAGTGTTTAAATAGACTGCATCGAATGTAATGAAATTATTTCGCTATTTGAGTAATATTGTTGCACAAAGTTGTCACAGTTTATACTACAGAATACCATAAAATTATTAATAAAAAAATATCCTAATATTCAGCACAGTTTTTAAAATATTTCTAATACATAGATTTACTAATTGTACAAGAGTCATGTGCGACCTTTTAAAATATATATTTTGCACCTGTTTGCTTATCTATAATATAACATAAGTTGATTCTCCTTCCTAACGCTATAACTCCAGAACGCACGAACCGATTTTCCACGGTTTTGCATTGGTTGGAAAGGTCTCGGGCTCCGTGAGGCTTATAGCAATGAAAATTCAGGAATAATTTCAAGGGAAGCAGGAAAGCAGGGAAAATCATTTTTCACATATAGCGTCATCTCTGATACTTAGGATGTACTACAACGGCACCAGTACGTGGTGTGTGAGTATCCCTCATGAAAATAAGTACGTCTCATTTTAAGTAGATGACGCCGTGCGATAGGTTGCATGTATACTGTTCATCCTAAAAATGATGAATGTTTTTTTTGCGACTGCTACTGGTAAATGTACGTGGACCAAAATCATTTGCGCATTTGAAAACTGTGAAGGGACACCAATGCCAAACATATTGAGAAGCATGTAAGCTATTGGGTTTGCTGGAGAACGATTCTCATTGGGATTTAACACTCGCGGGTTTAGTTGTTTCATCAATTGCGTACCAAATACGAACGCTGTTCGCTATTATCATCACCACATGTTTCCCTTCACAACCAATTCAGTTATGGAACAAATGCAAAGACGACATACGTGAAGATATCTTGCATTGCTTGCGCATTCGAACGAATAATCCCGACATGCAAATAACGATGAAATAAATAATGAGGGATTGATTCTGATTGAGGATCAATGCTTGACTATTGCAAACAAGCTACTGATTGAAGTAGGAATGATTGCGCCAAATTGATCGATGCGCCATGCACTCAACCAAGAACTAAATAGAGAGCTGCAATACAACGTTGATATACTGCAGCAATTCGTTTGAAATAATGTTCCGTTGCTGAATGAACAGCAAAAACTAATATACGAAACATTTATGTAAGCAGTGGACAATAATATTGGTGGTCTATTCTTCCTGGATGCACCTGGAGGAACAGGGAAAACATTTGGCATTTCATTGATTTTCGCCACTATTCTATCAAGATGTGGCATAGCGTTGGCGTTGGCATCATTTGGAATTGCGGCGACTCTTCTAGATGGCGGTAGTACTGTACATTCTGCGCTTAAGTTGCCACTCAATTTAAACACAATTGATACTCCAACATGGAATATTTCCCGATCCAGTGCAATGGAAAAATTGTTGATGCAATGCAAGCTCATTGATTGGGATGAATACACAATGACACATAAGAAATCACTTGAAGCACTTAACATCACACTAAGGAATCTTCGGGGAAATAACAACATCTTTGGCGGCTTGATAATATTGTTGGCAGGCGATTTCAGGCAGACGTTGCCAGTAATTCTCCATGCAACGCCTGCAGATGAATTGAATGCTTGCCTGAAGGCATCACTTTTGTGAAATAACGTAAAAACATTATCGCTAACCACTAATATGAGAGTTCAACTTCAAAATGATCAAAGTGCTGCATAATTTTCCAAATAATTGTTATCTGTTGGAAATTGAAAAGTCCCAGTTGATGCGACAGCTGGATTAAATACTCTTATCAATGACTTTTGCCGATTTGTAGACTCTCAATTAGCTCTTATTGAAAATATTTTCCCAAACTTAGTGAGAATTATCACAATTATGCTTGGTTGAGTCAACGAGCAATTCTCGCCGCAAACAATAATAATGTACACGCACTGAATTTCACCGTTCAATCAAAAATCGATGGTGATTTGGTGACATACAAAGCCGTTGATTCCATAAAAAATACCGATGATGCAGTAAATTATAAAATGGAGTTTTTGAACTCTCTGGAGTTACCAGGACTTTCACCACATAACTTGCAATTCGAAGTTGGTTCAGTTGTTATGACATTGCGTAATTTGAATCCACCGCAACTTTGCAACGGTACTCGACTTGCAGTGAAAAGACATGCCGAATTTGATTGAGGAAACCATTATTAACGGAAAGTACGCAGGTGAACGATTGCAATTTCCGGTTCGCCTTGCACTCGCAATGACAATTAACAAGTCGCAAAGCCAATCGCTTAGTGTTTGCGGGATAAATTTAGAAAATCATTGTTTTTCACATGGGCAGCTATACGTTGTGTGTTCTGGAGTTGGGAAACCTTCCGCTTCATTTGTGTTAACGTCAAACCAGAAAACAAAAAATGTGGTTTATCAAAGAGCACTTCAAATAAACGGTTAATTTGCGGATACGTATAACGCTTCGATTCAGTATTTACTTTGGATTCACTTTCATTTTTTACTTAGAGAAGTTCAACTAAATTCTACTTCATTTTTTGTAATCGAAATGAATTCGTTACTGTTGTGCAATGAAATAAAATTTGTCCTTTTTATATGTAAAACAAAAATAAAAATTGTTCTTTATCTTTTAATCCCCAAACGAAATGTTACAAAAAGCAAAGCCATCTGGTGGCGAAACAGAGTTCGCCGGGTTTGCTAGTATAGTCTAAACTTTTTCCCTTTTGGCCAGAAACACATCTTCCTATGACTCCAAAACACCTACTTTTCTAAATGACCTTCTTTGTCAAACTTTCAATCACATATACCATGGACTAAACGCATTTTCCAGGTTTCTAAAGAAGCTTGCAAGTGCCTTAGTTTTCCAAAACGGTGTAAGACAAACTACACTCCATCCGATCTCTGTACTATTTATGCCAGCTATATCCTTCCAACTCCTGCGTATGGGTCGGAACCCAAAGGTCTAATTTGGAGTTGCTCGAGCGCGAACAAGAGAGGACCAACAAGCTCTTTGGGGACAGTAGGATATCCAATCCTATTGATTCGTTGGAGCATCGATGCTATGTGGTTTGTATTTCATTGTTTTATCGTCACTACAATGGTAAGTACGTTAAGGAAATCAATTTAACATGCTTATCGTTGAGCTCATATATTTGTAGTTGAATGGCTGGTCAATTGTACTACGCATTACAGGGAAAATTCGTTTTTTAGCAAAACAGTCCGTATGTGGAAAAAACTCGCTCCAAAGGGCTTTCCTTACACTTTCAATTTAGTAAAATTCAAATACTATTCCCGCTTTCCTTACCATAATTTCCTTGTTTTGGCACGATACATTGCATGAGTGGTTGTCACCCCAGATATTCGTATGCGCATTTTTATATCTAAAAATAAAAAAAAAGACCAAATCTAACTATTAAAGAAAATTTATAAAAAAGAAATTCATTCTTTTAATATTTGCATCAAATTTAATTGAAATTGATGCTGCGTGACACGGTAAGTTTTGTTTGGAAATATTTCACCATGAAGTGTTTGTTTTAAATTTTTAAAATATAAAGTTTTCCTTGCAATTTCATATTTTTGTTTTAAATCAGTTGTGGCATTTTTTTATTTTTGGAATACAGCACCATTGATGCCAATTGCATGGAAAATCACGAAGAGAGCGTCCAAATATTTTTTATTTTTTTACCATGTGACTCTTTCTATGTCACGTTCGAGTTTTTAATATAAAGTAACATTTTAGTAGCGTTACAATTTTCCCGCAACAAAACGTTGACAATTTGTTTTACACTTTTCTTTTTTTCTAATATATTTCAAAAAATCATGCAGTAAAAAAAACAGATAAAAAAATTGGCACACTAAAGCTGAGAATGACTTTTTTTTGCTATATTCCACCCAGCAATTAACACCCTTCCATATAAATCATTCCTTATGGCTTTATGTTGGCTTTAGATAGATGAACACAAATTCGATATTTGGTTTTGAAAGGGCACTATAGAAAATAGAAATCGTATTCATTTTATTTCATCATTTTTTTTTTCTTAAAACAAAATAAAACCTGTTACAATTTCCTGATACATCGATTGATTTATGACGCATAACGTTTACATAAATATGAAAAAATATGGAATTAAAATCGATTCAACAAACCGTCAATGTTTGATATTAATTTCAAAGCAATATAAACAAATGATCAGTTTTGTTTTTGCTAAGTAAAAAAAAATTAAAAAGAATGAATGATGAATAAAATAGGTTTAAAAAAATTCCAAAATTCATTTCACGTTGAAAGGTGAATTACCAAACACTGCAATTAAATGCAATTTCTTTTTGTTAAATTTATATATGAAGTACTCAAAGAATAAATGCATGTACCTTTGGGCTGTAAAGGAATCATTCATTTTTGAATTAATTCGCGAATCATTCATGCACAGAATAAGCAAATTTTAAATTAATTCTTTTCACACAAAAGACCAATTGAATGAACTTTGGGTCAATTCACATGAATTGTGTAAAAATTAATTGCAATTCATTTTGAACTAAAATGAATTTGTCAAATGAAATATAATTTATTTCCAATTTAATTGAATTAGTGGAATGAATTATAACTCGTTTCCAATTGAAATGGATTTGTTAAAGTGAATTGCATTTCATTTTCAATTCATTTAAATTTAATTGATTCTGGATTAATCATCAAATGCATTGTGCCACAATATTCCATCTGAAGCTGAATCCACAGTGTATTCAGCAGATTCTTCAAAATGAATAAGCACATTGCATAAAAACTGCAGAAATGATAAATGCTCCAAAGTTTGGTGATTATGCATCAAAAACTGCTCAACTTTGTGCTCAAATTTATCCTGAGGAGAAACTTCCTCCCACGATATATAAGATTTTGGCTCATCGTAAAAATTTAATTGAATATCAATGCTTACCAATTGAAGAGTTATCACAAGAAGCCCAGAAATGCAAAAACAAAGACTACAAATAGTTTAGATACACAAATACTTGCAAGATTTAACGGATTGCATAGAATGAGGACCTTTTTAATATGTTGGGGGCCTTTTCAGATCACTAATTTCATTGCGATAATATGTAAGACTTCGAAAGCATTTGACAGAACATAATTATAGCACCGATATCTTAAGTCTATATCGCTCCCATTCTTAATGATTATTTTAAGGAGAACTTGCTAATAAAAAATATTATACTAGTTTGAAAAAAAAAACGAAATAATAAATATACTAAACTAGCGGACCCGGCGAACTTCGCCTCGCCAAAACTTTAGTCTTCAAACAAACTTTACAGTAATAATACAACACCAATATTTAGAGGGCGATTTGATGAACAATATTTTTCGATTTGAAGATTAGATTCGAAGACGGTTTCCCAAACACGCGGACATACAACGTACAGCTGACCATGCAAAAAACAGGGAAATTCGAGACTAATCCCCTAGACTTCTAGGGTTTGGCTTTGCGATTTATTGATTGTCACCGCAAATGCGAGTCGAACGGGGAACTGAATCCACTTGAATTAGAATGGAAGTTCAGTTAGAATAATGGGACTTCCTCTCCTTTGAATTTGTTCTTGATGAATGTCGCCTAAATCACATTGTTCATTAGCTTTTTGACAGACAACCGCGTACCGTTGCACAGTTTTAGAAGATTAAGATTCCACAAGATAATTATGATCGATTCCAACTTCAGTTGTATATTATGCGGCAGAGTTCCTGGTACATCAAGCAAGTTCGAAAATTTCCCCGGGTAGTTGGTCGCTTCATTTTCGCCGGTCACGTCGCAGTCAACAGACTTGTACGTATGCAGAGCTGTGTAACTCAGGGTATAAAGTCCCCTGAAGTCACCAGGGGTACAACTGGAAGCTCCACGTTATTTCCACGGGAATCAGTGGCCCGCAGAGTTTCCGCTATTTGTCTCTTTAAGCATTTAGCTGTTTCCCTGACTGACTATTGAGATTGGCCCTTTGAGAGTATCGTGGTGGTTGTTGTTTCGCGGCCCCATAACAGGTCAGTTTTATATGGTGGCCAGGATCATTTCACTTTTAATAACACCTACCTGGTGGAATGATCCTAGATCCAGTGAGTACGCTAGACATGTGTTCTGGACAGGAGTTGGATAGTCTACAGCTCTTCAGCAAGGAGTGGTGCTTCGCAGCCCTGCTCTGGGATCATCGAAATTGCTACTAGGAAGGACCAGTTGCTAGAACTATACTTCGGCCTCCTTGGGCCGACCACCATCCGATTAAGGCTCACTGCCAGGCGCAGATGTAAATCATATCAAGAAATGTACGCATGCAGTCCCCCTCCGAGGGCACATTTATAAGTCTTTATGGATCACATAACCACTTAGACCTGTGTCTTGCGGGGGTAAAAGGAAGCCCAGTCCCCTTCAAGGCTAGCAAGCAGCCAACTGGAAAATCCACTATATTTCCACGGGAATCAATAAAGCCCCAGAGTTCCGCTAATTGTCTTTTTAGTCTTTTAACTGTTCTCTGACTGGTTATTGAGGTTGGCCCTTCGGGGGTATCGAAACACACATCGAGACCCTCGTTTGAGTTTGTGGGTCGGATCATTCACAATGAACACAATGAATGGTCCAGATTCAGTGAGTATGAATGTTCTTAATTATATTAAGCTGCATGCGTTCTGGACCAGGAATTGGATAGTCTCCAGTTCTCCAGCAAGGAGTAGTGATTAGCAACCCCGTTTTGGAACCGCTGAAATTGCAACTAGAAATGACCTGTTGCTAGAATTAGTCCTCGGCTTCCAAGGGGGTGAATGATGTTGCTTTTCATTCACAGTGGTTTAACCACCATCTGATTATTTATTTAAGATGTAAATCTTATTACGACGTCCTTATTTTGATGCTAATTAAGAAATAATTGCACAGAAAATTTCATATAAAAAATTAATTTTCGATTTTTGAATTTTTCGGGGAGATTTTCCAATTTTCCGCAATTTTCCATGATTGACACTAAAAAGTATCTATTTTTTGATTTGAAAAGCCATTAAAAAATAATTTCACACAAAATTTCATACAGAAACTAGATTTTCGATTCTGAAGGGATTTTCCAAAAAAAAATCCATAAAAATCTTCTCCTCGAAAGTACGGACAACTGACAAAAAATGTTACTGAAATCGGCTCAGCCTTTCTCATTTTATGAAGTACTATACATTTTTTACACCATTTATATATATATATATTTATATATATATATATATATATATATATATATATATATATATATATATATATATATATATATATATATATATGTATATAATATACTTAATATTATTATACTTAAGGTACGGTCACACTTATGAAATATTTTCATGAAAACATGAAATATTTGTTTGCTGTAATGTGACCATAAAATATTTTGAGGGTGAAAACATGTTTTTGAGAAAACAAATTTATTTCTCAACAAATAAAAGTTTCTGTAATGTGACCACCCTATGTGAAATATTTTCCAATGTTTTGAGCAAACAATTGTTTGCTCGTACAAAGTTTTTGTACGAACAAACACTGGCAAACATTTAAAAATAATTTAATAAATCGAATAATAATAGAAGTAATAATAGAATAAATAGAATAGAATATTAAATAGAATATTGAGTTCAGCGTAGAAGGTGATTTAATGGATGTGACTATGGAGGTAAGTAAATAAATATAATAAGAAGTAATGCAGAATTCTAGAGACAACGGGGATCATTCAACTCTTAAAACATTAAAAAAAAACAAAAATCGTGATGGACTGGGGGGATGAAGACATATACAAGCTTCTTGCACTTGTTGAAGCAGAGAGGTGTTTGTGGGATGCTTCAGATGAAACATATCACAACAAAACTGCAAGGGATTCCGCATGGCGAGGCATTCAATCCCAATTCAAGGAAAAGTTTGCGATTGCAGACTTAAATGCCAAGTGGACAAACTTAGGGATTCAATACCGTGGATATTCAGCCAAGGCCAAAACTAAATCTGGGCAAGGCGTTGTAGGCACTCCTAAATGGAGGTTTTACAACGCATTGACTTTTGTGGGACATGCTGAGCAGAAGCACACACAGCAGACTGTCTCAAATATTGTTTTCAATGTGGATGAGGAAAATAGTTGCAAGTATATTGATAAATATATGTAAATAATAATGATTTTTAAGTATTTTAATACTTGTATCATTTAAAAGCACCAAAGTCCTCAGAAAATGGTTATAAATCATCATCATCAGCCAAAGGGAAGCAGCCTACAACACCAGCCACGTAGATAGCTGAAAGTATGCGGGAGGCTGTCAATGCAATGAAGCAGCAAAAGTAAAGGGTTTTAGACCCCAATGTTGCTTTCGGGAATTACATTGCTAGCGAGCTGAATACACTTAAGACGGAGTCTGTGGCAGAGGTGCGCAAGCGTGTCACAATGTGTTTTTTAGAATGTTTGGAAGAAGAACGCATGAAGGAACATCCGTAGGTTTGTCCACTTGGCATTTAAAGCTGCAATCTTTCCTTAAATTGACATTTAATACCTCGCCAGCGCAATCCGTTAAAGTTTTGTTGTGCTATGCTTTCTTTCTCTCTGCTTCAACAAGAAGCTTGTGTATGTCCTCATCCCCCCAATTCATCAGGTTTTTTGTTTTTTTTAACGTTTTAAGAGTTGAATGCTCCCCGTTGTCTCTAGAATAATTTTTAAATGACTACAATTTTTAAATGTTTTACTTATTATTTGGATGTTATCCTTATGTTTTTATTGAAGTAAGGTTATTTTGTTTTGTTTTATTGTTTTTGTTTTTGTTGATGAAAAAGAATTAATAAACAATTTTTAAACTTAACATGACGTGAATAGTATTTTATTCTAAGTATGTGTTTATATTGGAAATTAACTTCCCCCTCTTCTACAAAAAATCTTGAAAATTCATTTCTTGCTGCTAAAGTCTCATTTGATGTATATGAAAGACATTTTTGTACATTTTGCAAGCCTTTTGCGTCATTACCATTGCGCCACTCGCCTGGAACTAATGTACCGTCTGCAGTATAGTGGTCAACTAAGTTTTTGGTGTAATATAATGAGCTTTTGTGGTTCATTAAATAGTTGTGCAGCACGCAGCATGCAAGTGTTACTTGCCTTGTTTTTGTTGGATTAAGCTTCATTGGGCTGCGCATTACACGGAAACGTGCAGACAAAATTCCAAAACGTTTTTTATTACTCGCCTTGCTCTTGAGAGGAGATAATTGAAAACTCTTTGAACGGCATTAAAATTTCTATTGCCATAAGGCTTCATAATATTGTTACTTAATGCAAACGCATCATCCGCAACATGAAAATACGGCACTGGTGCTTTTGTGGGTGAAAGTGGTTTTGCACTAGGCAAATGTAATTTATTATTTGTAAGAGCTTCATAAAAGCTACACTTTTTGAAGACACCACCATCAGATATACGGCCGTTAGAACCAACGTCGATATATAAAAACTTATAAGATGCACTTGCGATAGCCATGAGCACAATGCTATGCGTTCCTACAAAAATGTTCAATGAAGGAAATTTTTAACAAATTATATCCAACATATTTATCACTTGAGTTTATCCTTAAGAAGTTTCTGTACAACTGTGGACTTTCACAACGTAGCTTCAACAGTAATTTTGCACAACATCCCTCCTCATTTCGGCGTTGAACCCACTTACGCACCCATTGCCTTTTCTGTTTCTTATTTTTTTCCTCTTCCTCCACATCTAATAAAGCAGCTGCTCCACAACTCAATAGAAATAATGTTTCGCAATCCTCCATATCAATTTTGTATTATAACAAATTTTTTTACAGAAATTTATAGTTATTAATGTTTTTGTTTTTAAGAAAACAAAAGTATACACATTGACTGTTTGCTGAAACAAATTACTATAGAAAATATTTGTTCAAGTGTGACCGCAAGAAAAACATGTTTGCTCGTATTTTGTTTCAAACTGTTTCACAGCTGTTTCATAAAACAAATTTTGTGAAATATTTTGTTCTAATGTGACCATGAAACAAAAATAGAAAAATTTTAAGGCAAATATGAGCAAACATGTTTCATGAAAATATTTCATAAGTGTGACCGTACCTTTATATTATAGGCTAAATAGCATGAATGTAATAAATATTTCAAAAATGTGTATCTATAGTATAAACAAAAAGAGTGGTTTTCTTGCTACACTTCCTTATGAGAATATTATTTTAAGCACAAGAAGTTATATTTTAAATGCTTTTTAAATTTTACAAAAATAACACTTCAAAAGCTATGATTTTTGCGACAAAAAAGGTCAACAGGTGTCACCGTTCACAGTATCTAGCAAAATGTGGGAGCACTTATTTTGAAACTAAAGGATTGAACTTTTAAGTAATTTTTAACCACTAGAAATATTTTGGTGACTTTAAAACTTATGATTTTTGTAACGAAAAATCCACTGTGCAGTTGGTTCTGTGGGGCTATGGCCATGTAACCATTATTTTTAAGCAGAAGAAGATTTCTTTCAAAAGCTTTATAAATATATTTTAAAAATATCTTAATTACTTTCAAAGTTATAATGTTTGTAACGAAAACAGCCAAAGGCCGACCTTATGCACAGTGGAGCGGCTAATCTATGAACGTGCAAATCATATATATTGAAGTTTTTTTCTTTCTTTCTTTTAAGCTTAAGAATAAACTAAAGTTTAAGAATAAACTTAAAACAAGATTAGCTGGTCATAGATGTGACCAAATATAAAGAAATATTTCAACACAGAAGACATCCTTATCTACACATTGTAAGAAATATAATCATTATCCAGTGTTTGAAGAAGCATCAATATTAGATATAGAAAAAAACTATAGGAGACTTTATTCGTTAGAAATGTTAGAAGTTGTTAATGTACCAAATATAAGGAGAATAAATTTCAAAACAGACAAAATATAAAATTTAGTGCAGAATTAAAGGTACTTAATTCAAAAGACGCATAATTTGTTATAATTATTTCATAAGAGAGAATGTGTTATTTAATTTCTGTATCCTTGTTTTTGTATGTTTAAATATTTGAAATTTTAATTTTTGTATGTTTGTATGTATGAAGAAAATTATTTTATATGTTTCGTCAAATGTTTTCAAAAATTTTTTTCAATTTGTTAATAATTTTTGTTATTAAAAATTAATTTTCCTGAAGAAGCTTTCCATAGGAAAGCGAAATATTGAAAAATTAAATCGTTAAAATTTAATTAAAAAGACCGTTTAAAAGATTAAAGTGGTGTGTTATTATTTTGCAATAACAGAACTCAATATAACAAAATGTTTATTAAAAGGAATAAACGTATATGACTACGTTTATTCCTTTTATGGAACACAAATATATTTTGAACTACATATATTGTCAATTTTCCTGGTTCTTATTTATCTGTGAAAGATATTTTAATTTCTTGGCATTAAATATATCCAAAAAAAGTTTGTTAATGACTTCTTGAACATTAAACGTGTTATGTCATTCAGCGTACTTCACAATAAAAATTAAATTTTATAGAAAAAGCCCCAAGCACCATTTTTTCCTTTGATCAGGTGCGCATCCAGAATATTTTCATATTTCCAGTTTTCATTCCTCCTATGCAACTCATCTTTATTTTCTTTATTTGAATTGCAATTCTTTGGAAAGAATTAATCAGATATTTTCTTACTTTTAAATAATCGTTGACTGCGAGATCATCCGCGGGAAGCCCAAAAAGGAGTTTGTATATGATTTCGGTATGTTTTGTCATATAACTGAGGTCATAGAAACTGGCTACTATGAGGGTTGTAAAAATCGAAAATTTTATATAATGTCTTTATAGGCTGAAATGGTAGCACACTGAATTGGTATAACACTGGCTGGTATTAGCCGACTTAGGAGCACGGGCAGATTCATTAAATGTGCATGCCACAGCGGGACTGTTTTCGACGAATTTTGGCATTTGAAAGACATTTGGCACGAAACTTTAATTAAAAATAATTAATTTAAAATTTAGCTATTTCTTAACGAATTAAAATTAAAAAGTAATGATTCATTTACAGCTCTGATTTACGAGTACGTTGAATTTTTGTATCTTTTAGCATTAGGCAGTCAATTGTTTTATAAAGATAAAAGGATATAAGAATTAAATCCGATCTTTTATTTATAGCATAAAATTTAAATATAAATTTATTCTCGTCACCAGGTGGATTGCACATCTCACATAATAAATCATTTTAAATGGTTATCAATAAGTATAAAAAATAAATGTCAATAAGTATAAAAAATAAATGTTAAAAATTTGAAAAAAAAATTTACTACTTTTTTAAATTTAACAAAATTTGTATAAATTTTTAAGTTCATGTTTTAATCCAATGCAATCGATTTTATTAAAAAATTTGTTAATTTAAATAATTAAATAATTTTAATTATGATTAAAGCTGTCCTGAAGAGTTTGGTAATAATTACTCTCAAGAATCATGGGAACCATATTATCCTAAAACAGAAAGAATATTTCACTATCTTTATGATATTTCATTAAGAATGCTTAAGTTTTGAAAAACTAAGAGCTAATCATATTCTGATATTAAAAATTTTATAAATATTATAAATAGAGTTATAAATTTTTGTTAAAATTATTGGCGTGCTATTTTGTAAGAAACCAACAATTATGTTTACTAAATATAATAAGAAATAACATTTATTCCCATCTTTTTTCTTTTGGAAGTTTACGAAAGCTTAAGATGGAACTAATGGATTACATGTAAATTTATGTAGAATAAATTTTACAATACAGTAGAACCCCATTAATTGGAAATATATAATACAAATATGGATTTTTACAATATTTAAAAATAAAAATGTTTGCTGCTTAAGAAATTTTAGTTGCTTCTCCAATCATGTCAATTTGTTTATTAAATACAAAATGTAACTAAAAGTTTTTTACAAGAATATTTCTGGTTTTATTTCTAATGAATTTTTTAATGAGTTTATATATTTTCGGAATTTAATATATTGTTATCAGCAAAAAGTAAACGAAAGGCCCTGTGCATTTACAAACTGCATAATTTTCCAAGAAATCTTATACAAACAAGACAACAGAAACAATATGTTTCTTAATTCTACCAAATTAGATAAACAAAAGAAAACAAAAACAACTAACAACGAAGAAAACAAACCACACAGCCAGGCGCTTGTACTGAATGATAATAACAGCAACAATATGGGTGATGTTAAAGTAGAATATTCTTGTATGTAAGAACCGCTTAAAACAATTGTATTAGCACCAATTGCTGGGAAAATGAATCAATTCAAGTTAAGCCATTAGTGAGTAAAGACAACAAAGTTACTATCTTGTTTACTTTACGCGTTTTGAAAGTAAATAAATCGTTTAATTTAAGTTAAAGCTGTAAAGTGCTGTGTTATTATTTTGCAATTAAAGAACTCAAAATAACAAAACGTTTATTAAAAGGAATAAACGTAACAATATTACAGGATTCTCTATAGCGCATTCATTGTCACTAAAATGGTTTTTCCTTTAAACCGTTTGCTTCAGCGACACTATGATAATGGCAATGGAAAGAGACTAAAAATTTAAGATATTTCTCTATCTTTCTACTATCACTACCTCGCATACCACTTCTTTATTAATGTCGTAAAAAATGCTGCACAGTTGAAAAATAACTAAACAACCATCGTTGCCTGAATTGCGCTTCTCCTAAACAAACTAATTCAAACTACACTTGTTTCCTTTCTGAATTATAAAAGGTTTTTTAACGAATAATTACGGTGTAGAAGGGTTTCCGAAAAATTGAATAGTTAAAACCAAAACATGTATTTGATTTTTATGAATTTAAGAACTTATCGTAACCAACCGTTTATTTTGAATTGTGAAGGTTTTCAAAATAACACAATACAAGTTATCGAGGTTTTACTGTATTTATCTATGTATTTACAATTTTATTTTCATACTAAAATTTTAAGTATTTTTCAGATTACAAGTGGTTAAAAATGTTACATGAATAAAGAAAAAATAAACACAAATACAGAAGTCACAAAAGATTGTTATGCAATAAAAAACATTGAATA
The DNA here is from genome assembly GCA_030448955.1 of Trichopoda pennipes. Taxonomy (NCBI): domain Eukaryota; kingdom Metazoa; phylum Arthropoda; class Insecta; order Diptera; family Tachinidae; genus Trichopoda; species Trichopoda pennipes. The sequence continues at coordinate 107,955 of JASKUP010000123.1, read as the reverse complement.
AAATAAGTTTTTTAAAAAGAAGAATATAAAAAAGAAGAGTCGTTTGTGTATTTTAAAAGTTAAAAAAAGAACAAACATTATTTTCATTAATATTATTGTGCTTCCAGAAGATAATATTGATGTACGAGGGTGCTGGCTTATACAGGACAAACGCATGATTCAGTTAAAAACGAATTAAAGTTTTTAAATTTGTTCAGTATTAAACAAATCCTTTCAGTTAATTTCTAATACGCAGATTATCGGTGTCAGTTCTCTGAACAAGGGCGAATTTCGAGGAAATATAAGTTTTATTACAGCATCTAAGCAATTTTGTTATCGTTTGATAAAGTGAAAAGGCTTGCAGATATAACAGTGCTATTTTTAAGCAATGTCTGAAGAAACGAACGAAAAAGTCAAATTTCTGATAAATAATCTGCATAAATCTGTAAATGAAAATAGGGAAGGATTCAATCTAATATTGCAGACATATATTTTAAAAGCCTTTGTGAGAAAATGCTGAATTTGGTAGACGAAGAAAAATTTAATCAAAAATAAAAAAATACCACTTGAAAGTAGTTTATGTGATTCGCATGTTCGTAATGGGAGGTATTTTAAGCCCGCTTAAACTTAACAAAGTATTACTGTAGCTAACGTTTGTGACCCCTCTATTCTGGAATTACTTCAGTATTTATATTGCGCATCAAATCATCATTTTGAGTAAACTACCCGTCGAACTGTGGATAGATTTCATACCATATGCTTTCCTAATTGTTCAATAATACCAACACGTTGAAGAAATGTGCAACCTAAAAAAGATGTCGCCCTCTTATTGAAAGAGTGAAAGAAAACGAAATTAGGGTTCTATCTGGCCATTACATGATAAATGTTGTAAGTAATGGTAATGCGTCGTTATTTTAAAAAGCATTTGAAAATGCATTCGTCGTTAAATAAAAGAAAGCGAAACTATAGCATACATAGTAAAGAAAATTCACCACCTACTCTACACACTTTAATGAAGTTTAATTTATTGTGTAATTTTTAAAACACAACAAACAATTTTTGTTTATTTTACCATTACGAGAAACAGTAAAATAGATCACTATTGAAAAAGTATATTCATGTGGACGTTTCGTCACCGCTTACAGAGCAAATCAAATTTTATTATTAAATATTAAATTTTTTAACATCTTATTATTTTAAACTTCTATCACTCCGGTGGCAGTTTTAGGCAAGTTTTGTTTAGAAAAATTTTCTTCAAATCATTTAAATTTTACAGAATAAATATCCCCATCCTCGTATTGTATATATATCTTTACGCTGTAATTCAAATATTATTCGTTATTTACTTATCTTAAATTGCAATTTTATTTTAAAAGTTTAATAAACAAATGTTTTGAAAAAGCTTTTAACATTTATTATTTCAATATAATAAATTAAAAATAAATGATTTCTAATTAATAATTATACAATAATTGGATGTCCAAAACTACCTCTAGACAACTATCACCGGAGCCTTACAAGGAAGTATCTTGGGACCTTGTTTTTACTTGCTTTATAAGTCGGACAGATAAAATAGCATTTGTGCCCACATTTTTTTGACGACAGCAATTTTAAGCATTTCAGAAAGCATTCATATATTAGAAATACGTACTTTATTATACCGCAACTCCCAGGATGAAAGTACCTCATTATGTATGACGTAGAAAAGCCATATAAAAGCTAAATTAAAGAAGATGAGATTTAAAGTAATTCAACTTGGGGGACTGGGAAAAACTCTACGAAAAGATTAAACTGCCAGCTCCTTCTTTAAATCGCTTCAAAATATTTAAAATACCAAATGATATGTATGCCACATGTATCGCCCCCGGGGGCACATGTATCGGTCTTTATGGATTACTTAACCATCTAGACCTGTGCTACTGGGGGTATACAGAAGCCCAGTCCCATGAATGCAAGCAGGGTGTCAACTGGAAGCTTCACGTTTTTTTTACGAGAATCAGTAAGCCCCAGAGTTCCACTAATAGTCTCTTTAGACTTTTAGCTGTTGTCTGACTGATTATTGAGTTTGGCCCTTCGGGAGTATCGTGGTGGTTGTGGTTTTGCGGCCCCCACATGAACTGATTTAGTGGGCCAGGATCATCTCGCCTTTAATAACATTAGTGAATCCAGTGAGCATGTTAGTCATGTGTTCTGGACCAGGAGCTGGATAGTCTCCAGCTCTTCAGCAAGAAGTAGTGGTTTGCAACCCTACTTTGGAACCGTTGAAATTGCAACTAGGAAAGACCTGTTGCTAGAATTAGTCCTCGGCTTCCTAGGGCGTGAATGTCGTTGCTTTTCATTCCCAGTGGTTTGACCACCATCTGATTAAATCTTACGGCCAGGTGCAGACATAAATCTTATCACGAAAAATCCCACATGTATATCCCCCTCCCCCCTCGGGGCACATTTATGTTTTGACGGATGCTCACCGTCATTACATGTGCACCGGTGGTAGAAGGAGTCCCAGTCCCCTAATAGGCTAGTACGATTTAGTTATTTCCACGGGAATCAGTAAGCCCCAAAATTTAGCTTTTTGAATTTTTAGCTGGTTATTGAAATCGGGAACACCGTAGTGGTTGTGGTTTCGCAAAATCACTTACTTTTGACGTTGACACAGGGTAAGTGAACCAGGTCCAGCAATCATGCTTGTCACGTTTTCTCATATTACTACTAAGTTAATGATTAATAAATTAATTTAACACAAACCTTCAATTTGTGTGTTTAATTGTCAAATACACATTAGTGAGAACTGTCATAAAAATCTTGTATGGTCAAATGCATTTTAGAAATTAATTAATTTCTTAGAAATTAAACCTAATTTAATGCGGCCGGGCGAAATAATATCTTTCTAGATTATTTGTTTTTTTCTGCTTATTCAAATACAGGGTAGCTCCACCGCTCCGTGTTTCCTAAGTTTAAAGTTTTTTTTTGTTATGCCCTAAGTATTCGGCCTCGTTATATTGGCAGTAGTTTAGTATCTTATTAAACTATCGAGTCTTTTCAAGACCTCCTTTTATGGCCCTTGTGCCGTTTCATCATAGGTATTAACGCCGTTAGAAACTAACTAATATTGCTATTAGAGCAGACTTTTCTATAATTAATCGGGTAGCTTCGCCCATTCCTCTAGCTTGTATGTTCAGAAATTAATTTGACTTTCTTTAGTTTGCCCCCGGTTACTTTTATTTGTGATTTGAACAGTAATGTTAATCTACTTTTAATAAGTTTAAAAGAATGAAAGACAACCACAGGTGAGTCGCTATTTAAGCTCTTATCCCAAGATAGCACTGTAGACCTCAAGTACCGTCCTGGCGAGCCGTTTCAAACATTGATTGCTCTATTATAATTTACGTTGACAGCAGATAAATCAAAAGATCTTTTCTCTTTCAATCTGGTATACTTTTGTCCACTGGGTTTTTAATTATACTGACTCGAATCCTTTGTTATTTTCGGTATAGACTATAAAAATAAAAACGCGCTCTATTTAAGAATTACTTTGTTTCGAATGTATCAAAATGCCGTCATATTTTTGTTCACATTAGCAACCACATGCTCTCTATACCATAACTAGAGCGTAGCTAGTTATACCTGTTTTAGCAAAATACTTCCACGAAGCAACAATAAAAACAGACGATTTTTAAATAAAAATGCCAATAAATTATTTTTTTATATAGCTAAACTTTTCGCTTATCTAAAATGTCGTTAAAGATTTATTGAGCTGAGCAATCAGCAAACCAGTTGTGCCAGCAATAGCTAATTTTCGTGAATTTATTTAAAAATAACATTACGGTTATAAGCAGGCTGAAAAGTGATCAATGTAATAAAAAAATAGCTTAACGGACTAAAGGAAAACCCCCCAAAAAAAACTTGGTTTGGTGTTCAGTCACAGATCGCTATTCCACAATAGTACATAAATTATTTCGGACTTTATTACTATTATGCCACCGAGAATGGATAAGAACTGCAGCAGACTTATTTGGTACGATTTAAACATATTTCCTGTTCATGTGTATTGTTTTTCATTCATCATTTTCTTTTGTAAATTTTTGCTAATATGTTCTTGTGAATAATATTTCGTATTTTTTGTTGCCAAAGGTTCCAGCGTATTTATGATTAATGAATTGTTAAAGGTTTTTCGAGGAATATTATCAATTTTACGCCGAATGTAAAACAACAACAAAAAAAATATGGTTCACATGAAGAATTTGTTACAATCATCGAATTTATTTTACAGTGATTTCAAAATAACAATGTGTCATCTACTAAAATATGATACTTTATGAGCACAGGAATATTTGTACCATATCAAACTTATAAAAATATATACAGATATTTACATATTTTTTTTGGAATTCAAATGACTACTTTTATCTAAACGTAAAAATGTGTAATTGGTATAATTGAAGTCAAAAAGTATAAATTTATACTTACTTTCGTATCAAATTTAAAAGTCTCTTAGTCATTTTTTTTATTTTTCGAAATTATATTATTTTTCCTAAGATTAAAATTAGATTAAAATTCATATAATTGTTGCTCAATCGCTACTTAGCGGCCAAAGGAAATTGAACTAAACTTCAACTACGGTAAGATCTTCTTAATAATACACCTCATACTGAGGGATTTGGTTAAAAAAATGGAAATAATTCTGCAGTTCTAAAACGGTTATAGTAGTTAGAAATGCTGTTGAGGTTTTATAATTCAACCTTAAAGTTCTTCCGGAGACTGCGCCCCAATGCTTTAAGGTCTTACAATAGGGTAAAAAATATAAAAATTATTGCGAAATTCTAATGCAAGTTTCTTTCTTGTTCTTTTACCATTGTGTATGTAATATTATTGTTGAATGTGTTTAAGTTTGTTAACATTTTTTCGGCATTGTCTTTTTCGAGGATGCATATAATGTTAAATTTTTTTTTTTTTTTTTAAAGAGAAGTAGCACTTCAGGCAACAATGCCTAGTTAGTCAAGTACCGCGCTACATTCTTTAGGAAAGGGATAGAGAAGAGATGAAGTGGGTGGTGAAAGTAGAAGAATAGTCGGAAATTAACTGCCGTATAAGACAGCATAGCGACTAGTGACTATGCCTTCATCGCTGAGCAGCCCCACCGACAGTCAATTTTTATTTTTGTAGTGAAAAAATCCAAGGTGTTCGTTGGGAATCGAACCCACAACCCCCATACTGACAAGCTAGTACACTATCTACTAACCTACAGGGGCACTATCTATCAGGGGCTAAAAACAACGCCTGCACACTCACTGCTATTGAAAAACTGCTTAGACAATACAACAGTAAAAGCAGGAATAAAGAGGACAAAGGGACAATTGTTACAATACGACGACACATGTTTACTAACACAGGAGCAGAACTATATAGATTAAATAACCTTTTTATAAAGAAGATTTACTCACAGCATTAAAAACCGGCAACACTCTGAGATATGATCTCCAACAGAGTACACAGACTTACTTGTACCTCAAAACATACTTATAAAGGACAAACCGGATGAACACTAAAACCAGCATTCACATAAGAAAAAGAGAAAACTATAATTTTGAATTACACCTTGACACTGACGAACATACACCAAGGGAAATAAATGAATGTATAACATTACTGCATCCCAGGCAAAAGGACGAAGACTCGACATTCTAGAAAACATGGAAATCTACAAAACAAGAACTTTTAATAGTGACATTATAAACGAACAGGTAAACACGATCAAAGGCACAATTTTCACACCACTGAAACTATACTCTAACGAGTGAAAAACACCCTTAGATGGACACACCTACTTAGCACATAATAAAATATGGAAACAAAATTAGCTCCGCATAAAATGCCAGGTGGCAGCACAATCTATCTGCATGAGTAGATACGACCCTACTAAAAGAACGATATAGCCCAACACTATACTAATAGACATAATACTAACTCTCAAATACTATCTAAAACGCGACTTGAAAATAATGCCATCGCATCGAAAGCTCTCCCCGATCATGCCGAACAAACAGCTAGCTGCGACGGTTTTTACCGAGAAGAAAGACAACAGAACCAAAACAATATTCAAACTAAGCGAATTAGAATATCAGTATTAATTTCTTTAAATTTTTAAAGTAGCATAACATGTTTCGTCAGTTAATTAACAGAATGTTTTATTTTAGAATAAATGAAGCTATAAATTTGTATATTGTTTAATATCTTCTTATATATTTTCAACGTTTGCAAGGAACAGTCGTCATGGACAAATCTGTCTATCTGAATTTGTTTGGATTAGCTATAGTTTGATATCGCTTTAAAATTTATTCGGCTTAATACTCCTGAAATTAAGTACTTGGATGAAGTTCGTAACTCGTTCGTTTTCGATTAGCTTTGTCATGAGTGATATATGAACAATTTGTAAAAATTAAAAATTGATGTTATAGTTGGTGGAGTGTTTAATGATCACTTCCATCCTTCTTCAATCTTCCTTGTTGCTAGTATTGTAATTTAGCAATATTAACCAAATCGCATATTTAGATATTAACCATCCGAAACCGTTTTTCCTTTAGTTTATACCCTCTACACTTAGCTGAATAAAAAAATTAACTATTTTACATAAAACAAGTCGAAGGGTACGAGATAAAAATATTTTAAGTGGCTTACTGTCATTCAAACAACAGTGCAAGTATGAGTATATGAACATAAACACTTTTGCTAACAATGCACATTTAAGCCTATGAGGCCTTTTGTGAACATTTTTGTTCGGTATCTTAACAGATAAAGCCACGTATTTGTATTACACTTTAGTTGCTCTAAGACTTTCACTGCTTGCAAGGAAAATGCTTGGAAAATAAATCTTAAAAAACAATTGCAAATTTTAAACGATACTTAACCTAAATACTATTTTATTTTTCAGCATTATTTTCTTCACTTTAAACCATAAAATAGCAGTAACTATGGTTTCCTTATAACTCTTGTACAACAATAACAAAAAGTGAAAAAATACATACATATAACATTCATTCAGAGAACTATACCATATCGTAAATAACACACTATGAGTTCAGTTGATTAATATTTTTCATAAATATTTTGGATTATTTAGAGAAAAATCAATTGATATTTTCTTTAAACTTAATAAAATCATTTGTTAATAGCGACATTTTGAAATAAGATAGTTTTATCTATATACATATAAAAATTAAGCCCAAAATAGGTGTCTGTTGGTTGAAAGTGTTTGGCGAGAAGCGCGGTCGGATTTCCACCAGATTTTCACACTTCCTTCGTAATGGACGTTCGCTGGTTTGTATCTTTCATGCGTTTACGCAAAATAGTGCGTCTACAATGCGTGTTTGAAACAAGACAAATTTTCCAAAAAAATTAAATTTTTTTTTCCATTGCAAACTTCGACTCAATGTTTTGTATCAAATGAAATGTGTGTTTTCCTTTGCACGTTCCTGTGTGTGTGTGTACTTGCACAGAATGCGACGGCAATACAAATCGAAATATGCTCATGTTCATAGGAAGGGGATGTGCAAACAAATAGAGAATTTGTTTTTCCATATTCTGTTGCATTTTGTGTGTGTGTAATTTGCGTGTTCAATTGCAAAATGATCCATCAGCCGAACGTTTTTAAAAGCAATTGTTAGATATTGGGAATGGCGCAATTCCAATTGACCCCACCACAAAAATGATTACGCCTCCAGATAATTTTTGTCACTTTGCACAATCAAAACAAGAATTGGTCATAAACGTATTTCCCGGTATTGCACAACATTTTAGAAACCATGATTGGTTGGGGGAAAGAGCTGTCTTAGCTGCGCAAAATGTTGAATGACATTCCTGGGGAAATTTTTATCTACAAATCGGTTGACTCTGTTACCAATCAAGACGATGTTGTAAATTAAAATTCGCTTGAATTACCTGGACTGCTGCCCCCCTACAAGTGAAAGTTGTTGAGAAATATCTGCCAGCCTCTACTTTGCAATGGGACACGTTTAGTCATAAAAATGTGAATGAAGCAAAAATTTTAAAAGGAAAATATAAGGGCGAGGATCTGCTGATACCACGCATTCCTGTGATTCCTCCAGATTTGCTGTTTGATTTTAAACGGCTTCAGTTCCCCATATGTGTTGCTCTTGCAATGATCCCTCTTCGCACGGTCAACCATATGTATCATGTTCACGTGTTAATAAGTCAACTGCTTTGTTTGTCTATACCGCGAAACAAAATCGATCGAAGAATGTCGAATATGTAAAAGCATTGCAATAGAATAAGACGTATTATATAAGCACACAAAAATATTGAATTGTGAAAAAGATAAAATTATTAAAAAACTTAAAAACGAAAAAAAAAGAATTTGTGTTCTTTCTGATTAATTGTCTTGAATCATTGAATTTTTTGAGCACACAAAAAAAAACAGAGCAGAATAAAAACAAACCACAAATGACTTGCAAAGCAGTCACGGGCCCGCTAGTAAATAATATAAAAGAAGTGTCATTCTCACTTCTGAATTTTACACACTGAGTTTTTTTCCTAAAATATTTTTTTTTAAAAATAACTAAACATTAGAGTTGCAAGATTAGTGATTGAACTCCAAAGTGTGGATTAGGTTAATTAAATGGGGCTTTATTTTGGGGATTTATGTAGAAAAATTTAAAACCCTTGGTATTTTATCTACGGTTATAATAAAAATTATAATTAATTAAATTATAATTAATTATAATTAAAACATTAATAACTATTTCATCTACTAATCTTTCTGCAAGTCAAGGCTTTACATAAAATAATTAAAATCCACTATGAAAATAGTGGTTCCGTTAAAGTTATATTTCGTCAATTTCGCGATATTTTCCAACATAATCGTCCTTCTGCGACTGCGAGAGAGGCTCGATACAAAATGTGCGAACACCAGCACGTGTTTGAACAGGTCTTTCAACTGAAAACATCGCAGGCGTGAAGCACAATGTTGAAGTAGATCTAAATTTGTCAATTCCTCGAAGTTCTCAACAATTAGGGTCATCCAAAACCACTACATGCGGAATTTTGTGTAAGCATTTGACTTTGAAGCCTTTTAAGGTACAACTGGTGTAGGAATTGAAGCCGACTTACCATTCACATCCTCATAGATTCGCTTAATTCATTCAGAAACAATCGGGTAGTTTTTTTTGAAAAAACTATATTTTTTCAGACCCAGTTTCACTTGTCAGGGATTTCAATAAGCAAAATTGCCGCATTTGGGCTTCTGAAAATCCTACAACGATTATTGAGAAGCCTTTGCATGCCTAACGTGCCGCTGTTTTTCGTGCCGTTTTTTTCGCAGATGGGGTTGGAAATGCAGTAACGGTTAATGTTTCACGCTATCGCGATATGCAAACATTTTTTGGATTCTCATTTGATGCAAATGTTTCCCTATAGAATTTCTTCAGCTGATTGCTGATTTTCAGTACTTGCCATTAGATTTAGTGAGTTTTGGTTAACATCTTAAAAAAGGCGTTTTTATTAAATTTAAACAAGATTTGGCTTTGAGAGATCATAAGTTAATTGTAAGAAATAATATTATTATTGCTCTCATCAAATCTCATTTTTTAAAGCGTAGAAATAATCTACTTCAAACAAATGATTCAATCCAAATAACACACATTTGGTGAAAAATTTTGAACTGTTTTTAGAAGATATCAATATACTGCAGGATTAAAACGGTTTCAAGACCAGGCGGAATTTGTGTTAACTCTACTTTGATTATATACAAAAACTCTTTGTGTAAGATGCATTTGGTTAACACTAACACTGAGAATTTTTCCAAAGCTCTAAAATAATGTAATAATTTTAGAGGAATATTAAAGAATAAAATAAATTGACTTCTAGAGATATTTTTGGAGAAAGGCTTTCGATTAGCTAATCCGACTTGAAAAAATCTAAGACCCTAAAAGCACTGCATTTTATGCACAAGGTCTTTTATTGGATAATAAAACTCCACTTCATTTCATCGTGCTTGACTTAATCTGAAAAATAAGTGCTAAGAAAACAAAAAAAAGCAACAGTCTTTTAAAGGAGAGAAAACAAATTTATATGTTGAAGAGAAAACATTGAACAATTTTTAAGTATAAAGAAAAAGACTACAAGTTAATTTGTGTGTAAAAAATTAATACATGTTTGTATGTGATTCTGCATGTTTATATATGGCTGAGTGCATTTGTGATTTATAGGAGGATGAACACCTAAATATCAGGTTTTTCAACAGTTAGTTTGTTTGTCAATTGTGGCAAGACCAACAATATAACGGTTTTGACATTTAGTTTTTTGACAAATTCGCACAAAAATCGCATTAAAATAATTAAAATCCACTATAAAAATGGTGGTTCTGTGCAAGTTACGTTTCGTAAAGTCGTGATAATTTCTTAATAGCGGTCTCAGAAGGAATTTAGTCGTAAAATTAGAGTCGACAGGTTCGATACAAAATATACGAACACCAACCACAGGGCCGTTCAACTGAAAATATCGAAGCCGTGAGCCACAGTGTTGAGGTCAATCCAAATTTGTCAATTCTTTGACGTTCTCAACAATTGGGGTTATCCAAATCCACTACATGGCGAATTTTGCATAAGGATTTGACTTTGAAGCCTTAAAAGGTTCAACTGGTGCAGAGATTAAAGCCGACCGACCATTCACATCGCCGTTGGTTACCTCACTTCATTTAAAATCAACCGGTTGGTTTTTCTGAAAAAATAATTGTAAGACGAAGCTGGAAATGCGGTGATGGTCAATGGATCACGCTTTCGCGAAATATCGGCAACTCAATTTTTACCTACTATTGACGACGTGGATATCACTGACATGTGGTTTCAACAAGACGGTGTGACGTGTCACGCAGCCAATGAAACGATTAATTTATTGCAAACCAAATTTTCCGATGGCATAATTTCACGGCAACCAGGAGTTAAGCGCGCAGCCAGATCGTGAGATTTAACACCACTGGATTATTTTTTGTGGGACTATGTTAAGGACAGAGTCTATACGCAGCCAATCGAATCGATTTCAGCCTTAAAATTAAAAGTCCATGATGTGATTAACGAAATTAAACCACCAATTTTCCAAAAAGTGATTAATAACTTTAATGCAAAAATATGCATCTGACAGTATGTTCGTGGTGGACACTGGCTAGATATCATTTCTCATTCATAACTGCCAAGCTTTTCTCTTCAATGTGCAATAAAAATTTGAATCACATTAATCTATTTTTTTTGTTTTATTTTGCTTTAGAAAACAAACGTCTTTTTGAAAAACCCTTTATTTCAACACAAAAATCTTTATATAATTTTGTAATCTCTCGACTTATGGCTGGTTTTGAAGTTTTATAAGATACTTTATATTTAGTTCAATAAAATTGTACTTGTCCGATGAACTATGCGTTGTAACCTTTTTTTTACCCAGCTTTAGCTCTTCACTTAATCTCGCACTGCTTGGCTATCAGTAGAAAGGTCAATATTATTAAAATAAAGAAAGGTCTGTTTAAAAGTTTCGGTCATACTTCTAAAATATTTCATGTTTCATTTTTCAACAATTCTACACAAATCATGTTCTGATTTTCACATACTAGAATTTAAAATTCTATATAAAGATATTTCTCAGAAGTGCTCAACTGTAAACTTTATGAAACTGTTTCACTTAGAAATAAAATAAAAGCCAAGCAAATAATAAAATTACCTAATTTTTTGAACATGCCTCGCATGTTTGAGTACATTGTCCTGCAAATGTTTATTGAATCATGAAACTGTTAAGACACATATGGCAGCTATGGGTGTCCTTCTTTCATGCACACACTTAGCTCTCTTTTCAAACCGGATTTGAATATTCATGAGCAATAATGAACAGCAATGAAAAGAAAACATGCAACAGTAGAAAATGTGAAAAAGCAAAAATCAAAACTGCAAAGTGGTGACTAAAAATATTTAAATTTATGCAAATTTTATAATTCTTAGAACACTTTCTAAGCAGAATATGAGGGTTAATGTTTCTAGTAGATATTTTATAATTTAATGCTAATAATTGCTAATTTAATAATTACAGCTTTAAATTAAATTTTAGAAAATATTCAACTTTTCTATTGCGAAATGAAAAGAGAATTGTTGCGATTGTCAAAAAATCTTTTACGTCATCACACCTAAACCAGAGCTTTAGTTAAATCAATCTTGGTAATAACTTGTTTGGATTTATTCCGCCAGTAAGTGAAATGCTGTTGTTATTTTTTGCTGTCTTTTCTGACTGTTGTTCGTTCTATGCAAATGGCGAGCGCTTTTGATGTCGACATCATTTTCAAGTCGTGTTCTAATCCGTTTAGGTAGTTCTGTTGTTAAGGTCGTATCTACTCATGAAGGTAGAATGGCAGTCACTTGGCTCGCCGTTTACACCGAAAGAACAACAGCCAGAAAAGACAGAAATGATTTTAATTTTTGATTTAGCTAAATTTTGAATTATTTCTATTCACAAGAAAAAAAATTTTAATGAATTTTGAATCAATTTACCTGAATTGCAGTTCATTTTCAATTCAAATGAATTTCTTAAATTAATTGCGTTGCGCTTTCGAATTTCCAATTCGTTTGAACTGAATAATTTTGACTTCATTCAAATGACTTTGAGCAATGAATTACAATTCAAATAAAGGAAATAAAAAATAGATTCAATCAGTCAAATTTAAGAGCAAATATAAGGAGAAAGAAAAATAGAAATTTCTCCTACCTCGATGAAAAATACAGTACCAAGATTGAAAAGCCTTAAATGCATTCAAAGTTTTCAACTCATATTTCTATACTGCAAAGAAGGAATCCCATAGCAAATATTCTCTTCTTACTCGTAGAGTGTCCAATATATTACAATGAAATTTTGACAGAATATGAAGTAGAACTAACGCAAAATTTGTGCTTTTTGAGTTATAACAGTCTTTTGGTAAATGAACTGCATTTGATAGGAATTAATTGCATCAAATAATTATATTATTATGTCAGTTAAAAGCCAAGTCTAATTAAATATAATTAGAATGCATCATTCACCTACAGCCACAGTAACTTTTAAAAAATTATCATCTAAAATAGATCCACGTAGGATCTCGGGGGAATGAAAGATTAAAATTTTTTTTACCAAATACTCAGTATAAAAATTGAAAAGGACTGTCCTGGATTCATGCCTGATCAAAGAAAACATAGTTTTTAGATTTTGTTGCTTCAAGAATAACTGATTTTTATTTTGAAATATGCGGAACGACGTAACAATTTAATATTCGAGCAGCAATTAATAAGTTTTATAATTTTGTAGCCCACGACCAACAATAAACTTTTGCTAATATTTATGTTATATTTATTTGAAAAAAAATACTACTTCTCATTCACTTAAATATTCTAATGAAATCACTTATTTGTTATTATTGCATATTCCTCTTTGACGATTCAAACATATCATAGGTCTGTTCGTTTACTTACAAAAAACTATTTTGACTAAAGCCGAAAATTTTCAATGCAGAAAGTAAAGACATTTTTCTACTGTTCTAATTGTATTAAAATATAAATATTTTTGTACCTTTTATAAACGTTTATACATTTCATTAACGTTTTGTTGTGAGTTCTTTATTGCAAAATAAGTAACACCAGTTTTTAAAATTTTTAAATTAATAACAAGTTTATTTAACTATACCAGGTTGATACTACAGAACTATTTATTTAAGATGCACGTCTTTACTTCAAGAGGTTTAATTTTACACTGATTCATTATCCACTCAGACGCTGCCCTATTTATATTTCTCCATTTAAAGTCAAAAAAATTTAAGAATCTTCTACTCTCTTTGTATCACATTTTGTTGTTGTATATTGTTTTGTTTTTATGCTGCTAAGGTTTCTGCTTGGGACTTATTTCAAAATATTTGTTGTTGTCTCGTGTAGATAAGTTTTTTTTTTGAAAACTACGCAGGTGGTAAACAGCATACATGTTTGCTGTTTTTTTTGCGCGTTTAGTTAGTAAACAGAAATTTGATTTTTTGTCTTGCATGCGAGACAGTTAGCAAACAGCATATCAAATTGTTGTTGTTTGTGTATAAAATTTCTACGCAGTTTGTGACTAGAAATTTTATTGTTGTACCATAAGTTTTCTTAGCAAGCCACGCAATTCGTAAAAAGTTTACACAGTAGTTCGCTTTATTGCTTAATTATTTTATTTTAAAACTTAAGACACATCCGCAACAATATTATTTTGAGATTCAAAATTGCTAGTATCTTTGGGATTCGATTGAAAAATTATAAATAAAAGATATTTTCCATAATATACAAATGTGATATTATTTACACAAAAAATTATTGTTAAACACAATTTTAATAATATTTTTCCGCTATTCGATAAAAATAAGTATAAGTAAATAAACAGAATTTTCCCATTTTTATAGGATTTTTGTAAATACCTAATAACTAAATTCCTATTCTGACGCTAACTGCCAATTCCAGTACTTCATGCGAATTTCAAATATAAAAGTTTTTCACCATTTAGCTACAATAGGTGATATACAAAGTGAAAGTAATGCTTCTATCTTTTACATCAAATATTAATTGAATAACAAAGCGACATTGGTGCTCACTGCAGATTTAATTACAAATCAATTCAAATTTCAATCAGTTCAATTTAAATGAATTTGTTAATTCAATTATAATAATTTTTTTTAATCTATTTGCACAATTCACTTTTACCAAATACATTTGAATTGACTCAAGTTTCATTCAATTTATTTTTTTGAGTGAAAAGAATTAATGCAAAATTTGCATTAACTGATTCAACAATGTATAACTCGTTTGTAGCTCTCATAGTTTTTAGAATAACGCTTAAAAATTAATTTTGCATTACGGGTTATTTATTAAACTATCGCCCTTTTTCGTATTCTAGTAAATATTTTACAAATCTTAATATTTAGGACTACAGTTTGAAATGAACACAATTTAAGCGTCACATTTTATAAAAGTTGCTTCGTATATTTTGTATGCAAAAAGAAAAAGATATGAAGGCATTGCCGAAAGCTTTTTTAAGATTTTTAAATGCACTTTAACGATGGCAAAGAAAACTTTCATCATTTACCAAGCTCTCCAAGCAACCAGCAAATTACTTCTAGTGTAGAAAATAATTTAGTTATTCTATATTTATAGCTCATTAATATTTCCATTATTCGGACAAATGTTTTAGTTATCTTAAAACAGTTAACTAGATAAGGACTCTGTATGCCTACTTTACCTGAAGGAAAACAAAATCTAGAGCCTGTAAGTTTTTATTTTTTCTATATTTTGTCTACGAATTCAATCTATCGATCTAGTCTATGGTATTATAACAGAAAAAAGAATTTTGCTTTCTAAAACAAAATAAAACAAAAAATTTCGATTAAGATGATTCACATTTATATTGTAATACGAATAAACAAAATTGTATTCCGGCAAATGTCCACCACAACCACACTCACAGGTGTCGATTCTTTTACCAAAGATTTTAATTACTTTTTGGTAAAATGGGGGTTCTATTTCATTAATCACATCACAGATTTTAAGTTTGAAGCCTGAAATCGATATGATTGGCTGTGTATAGACTCTGTCCTTTACATAGTCCCACAAAAAATAATCCAGTAGTGTTTAATCACACGATCTGTGCTGGCCACTTAACTGCAATCGGGAATTTTGGTTTGTAATAAGTTGATCGTGTCATTGGCTGTATCATATCACATTTCAGTGATATCCACGTCATCATAATACGCCAAAATTGAGTTGTTAGCATCTCGCGATAATGTGACCCATTGACCGATATCCCATTTCTAGCCTCATCTTAAAAAAAATGATGATATAGGCCCAATCACGCCTACAGACCACATAGCGCACCATACAGCAACACGTTGAGCATGCAAAGGCTTCTCAATAATCGCGTTAGAATTTTCAGTATCAAAAATGCGACAATTTTGCTTGTTGTCATATCCTGAAAACTGAAAAAGGGCTTCGTCTGAAAAAAATGATTTTTTCAGAAAACCCAGCAGGTTGTTCCTGAATGAACCTTGTAAGGATTCAAAGTCAAATCCTTACGTGAAATTCGCCATGTGGTGGTTTTTGATAACCCCAATTTTTGAGAAAGTCGAGGAATTGACAAATTTGAGCCTATCGAATTGTATTTAATTTAATTATTAATAGCGCTTTCAGAATATATTACGAATTTTACGAAATGTAACGTTAATAGAACTACCATTTTAATGGATTTTAAATTTTTTAATGCGATTTTCATGCGAAATTGAATTCATTGTAACAATCTACCATCAAAAAAAAACTAGCATATTGTTCGTATTGCCACAGCTGAAAAACAAACTTCGTATTGAAATATCCGATACATAAAACTTATGTTTAGTTTTTCAAATAATGAAGCATTAACATTTAAAGAGAAATTCATATGCTTATAACATTTATTAAACTCAGAGTTAGCATAATTTGATTGGAGTACTTTGATTACCAGTGGATTAAAATAGTGCGTAGAACGAAACGGAACATTAAATGAAACATTGCTAATCAAAAAATCAGAACAGACATTTTCTTTTATAAATGTAAAACAAAGGTGACATTTAACATTATTCTTCGGCTTTTTAGAACTGGCAGCTTTATTAGAGCAGGTATACTAGTGTAGGACGGTAGAATTATGGGATTCCATTGTAAGCCTAATAACAAGAACTGGTTTTACACTGATTCCATGCTACTACTGTGGACGTTATAAATTGCATCTCAAATTATTGCGTCGTATTCCTAAATAGGTCTGACAAGAGAAGTACAAATTATGTTTTGTAAGACATGGGTCACAAAACTTCTTCGCCTAGCGTTTTATAAATCCAAGAACTGCACGTGCTTTATTAGTGGCTAACAAAATATACTGTACAAAATAAGTAAAATAGCAAGATCTGAAACTACATTACAGGAGCCTATGGCACACCCGATGAAACAAAAATATGTTTGTTTGACAGGTGTGAATTAATCTACATAAGTAAATTGTTAGTAAATCCCTCAAAGTCTAGTTTTCTTATCAGAAATTTGTGGTTGACCTTATTAAATTCGATGTAAATAACAAGTTGCTTTCATTAAACAAATCCCCGATTGACTAGCGTTGTTAATTCCAAAAGATTAGTAACGGTTGAACAACCGCTTCTAAAACTACAGACAATGGGAAAGGTGATCAGTAACAATTTTCTCAAATAATTTAGGCTTAGCAATACCTATGTAGTTGGCAACATTATTCTTATAACTAGATCTAAATAATGGAATAATAAAATATTCCTTCCATATTTTGGAAAAATAAGCAAATTTTAATGATATGTTGAAAATTATTGTAAAAGATTTTGCCAGTGCCGTGGCACATTTGTTAATAAAGTAACTTGGAATATCATCTGGTATTCCTTTTTACCTTTTTTAAACAGTACAAAACTGTTGATCCATCAAGAGATTGAATTGATATGGTATTGGTACTTCTGATAGTTGATAAGAGTTTGATTCACCTAAATTTTCTTTGTATTTATTTTTTTTTTTAAAGAAGTAGCACTTCAGGCAACAATGCCTGTTTCGGCGAGTATCGTGCTACATTCTTTATGAAAGGGATAGAGAAGAGGTGCGACAGATGGTGAAAATAAAGGTATAGTTACGGAAAATTAACTGTCGTATAAGACAGCTGAGTGACCAGTGACTATGCCTTCATCATTGAACAGACCCATCAACAGTAAATTTTTATTTGTAGTGAAAAAAACCAAAGTCTTTGTTGGGAATCGAACCCACAACCCGCAGTCATGTAAGCTACCACATCACCTGGTGGTAGCAAAAAAATCTCCAAATAAATTACTTATTGTTATCATCGGATTCAGAGAGGGAAATGGAACAGAGGGAAATGCCATTGATTTTTTTGAAGTTGACAAACTTACGGAAACTCTTAGATTCGATTTAAAATTGTTTCTAATTTTTTTTAAATAAGCAGATTAACACGATTGAATAATTAAGATATATTGAGCACGACTAATAGAGTACTTGGCGTAGTCAATAACCGCACCAGAATTTTTATACCTTTTTTATAAGTTGTTTTTTCCATCTCTTAGTTGTACTTGCACAGACTTTTTTTAAAATATTTATTTTTTAATGCTCTCACAAAATTTACAATCTTGATCAAATAATTGCAAAATATAAATTTTGAATAAAATTTTATTCACTTCAATTTGTAAAATTTGTGATAAATTCTAAACAGATTTGTTTGAAGCACATAACATGTTAAACTGTATGTTGTTAAAAATACCAACAAAGTTGTTGTGCGTACACTATTGTTTAGCTGATAACAACGCTAATATTTCAAAATATAAGAATTGTAAAATTTTTAAATTTAAATACAAAATCTAATAAAATTTTCAAACATATTGATATATATTTTTATATAACTTCATCACCTATTTTCATTGTTAAAAGTATTAGTTAAACACTTTGTTAGTATAATAACACCTGCGTGTTAAAGCAGTAAAGACGTCGATTTTGAGATGTTTTACCATACATTGAAGAGTTTTGTTAAACATCTCAAATGAGTTGTTTTAGATTTAAACACGTCGTTAAACACGTAAATTCCAAATACAACTCTAAATTTCATTTAATTTTGGGATGAGCTAAGTGCGTTGTTGCCCCTGCAGGCAAGTAGGTAGTGTACTTAACAAATCAATCTGGGGTTTGGATTTGATTCCCAACTAAAAAGGCTGTTTTTACTACAAAAATTCATTTTTAGGGTAAAAAAAGTAGATAAAACGTCAGCCTTAAACATCTCAATTATAGTGTGAAAGGCTGTGTTTAAATTTTAAAACATTTTGCTTAAACGCGTTCAAAAACACAAGTGTGAACTTAGTACAAGATCACGTTTTTCTTTATTTCTTAATGAGAATTTTGAATTTAAAATGAAACTTAAGCCATACGAGTATTAATTAAATTATTTGTTATAACTTCATTTGCGTCTAGGTCATTGTAAAGGTTATAGCAAAGTTTTTGCATAGAAAACGAAGAGGATTGAAACTTGGGTAGTCTAGATGTGTACAATTATTATTTTTACAATGTGGAAAAAGAGAAGCTATTTTTAAATTGCCACGCAGTGAAATGGATTCGATTATACGCTACTATGATATACGAATCGCACATGCTAGATTAAGAATTTCGAAGTACAAAAATGGCTAAAAAATACTCTGATTTCCCTTAAGGAAAATAAAATTTTGTAACACACTTTATGGACTGTGCAACAAAACAAAGTCAGAGCTGTAAACGAATATTTTGAAACCGGAAAGCTGGTCAATTAGGCCATGACAAAAAATGTTTCTAATTAGCTTTCCAGCAAGTTTTATGAAAGTGGCAAAGTATATCGATAATAAGAAATGACTAATTCGGACAATTACATTCTCCACCGTTCCAGTCTATCTATATAAGCTTAATAAAACAACCATTGGAAAACAATTAATTCAACTCCTTGTGGTCTGATTTTGATGGCTTGAGTTAGAAAAGTTTGTAGACCTACAGCACCTAATAGACTTACAGTTGTTTATTGTTTTTTTTTTTTTATCTTAAAAATATCCATATTCGAATCCTCTACTTTAAATAAAATAAAATCTCTTTATCATGCTTAAAACTGTGAGCTCTGTGTTAAGTTTTATACAACAAGAAAATAATATGTAATATGTTTACAAAGAAAAATTGGTGTAATTTATTACCCCTCTCCACAAGCATCCATTTAATAAGTATCTTAAATATAAACTTTAATAAACATAAATATAATTCTTATACGTAAATATACATGTTTGTACGAATATACATGTTTGTATGAATTATGTATGTTAAATCTGTGATTTTGCTTTAACGTTTCAATTTTATGGTTTTGTCTGTAATATATCATTCAGTTACTTCCCACGCCACTTTTCGATAAGAAGGAACTTGTAAATTTAATGTATTTAATACGTTAGAGAGACTGTGTATTAAACACAAATATATAAATCATTTGAAATTATTTTGAACAATAAGGACATATAACATTCATAGACTAAGAAAACGACGTTAAAATCATTGTCTACATTCATTTAAATATAAAAGATATAACGGTATATGAAATTACTTAGGGGACTCCAAGATACAAATTTATGTGCTATAAAGCAAAATTGCTTTTGACGTAATAGTTATTAAGATATTTTGTAACCGTTTAAATAAAACCTTAGAACAGGTTAATAAACACATAGGAAAATTTTTAAAATTTTTAAAGATCATATTAATAAGTAAATTAAAGTCTTAAAAACCTTTAATGAACAATTATTAATAAACAAATTTTTATTGTTGGAGTTGTCTGTTTCAAAACAATATGAAGCAGGAACTGTAAAATGCACAGGCCCTTAATATTTTTATAAATATAGTGTGACATCTTATGGATATCATAGGTAAATTTCTCAAAAAAAAAAAAAATATAAACTCACACTTAAATCTTGATCACAAAAGCATATATAGTTATATTAGGAATGAGCTAACATCTTTTCACTAATTTTTATCGGAAAACTGTCAGTTTTTTTAATAGCTTTTCTATGACTCAAATGAAATTTTGTAAAACATAGAAATATTTTACGAGTCAATTAGTCTTCACAGTACTTGTCACATAATATTGTTACCAAGTTGCTAAGTTTAAATTTTAAAAATATAAGTATCATTAAAAAATTTAACAAATCAAAATTTCGGAGTTTCTTATCAACAAAAAACAGCAGCATGATACATTAAAATTCCGTGAAATAAGATTAACAATCAGAATATGAAGACAACTAACTCAGAATAAAAATACACACAAACAAATAAACACCTGTGTTAAATAAAGGAACCGCTTTAAATGGAATAATTAAGAATGTAATATAGTGATGACATAAAACTCGATACAGCTGCTTTAAGGCGTTAAAGTAATAAAGTTACAAACGTGTATTTTTGAGTGTATAAAATCAAACAACTCCTCTAGAAAAATTGTGTATTTTAATTTAAAACTATAAAAGTTGCAACACAATAATTCAACAAAATAAACGTTTTATACAAAGTAAACTTTACAACTGGTATCAGAAGTGCTATAAACTAAACGTTTATTAAAGTTATAAATGTTACAACATGTTCTTCTTAAAAATACTCTTTTTCTGAAAGCCGAACAACTTTTTTATTTATCTTGGAGCTGTTGGGCTAAAGTATATTTCTTCCATTAAACACAACAGAAATAAACCAGTTAACTGGAATAGTGATTTACTTAAATCTTAAGCAACTACATGCATTTCGTGTTATTCGAATTCTCTTTATCTTTATCTATACAAAAAATTGAATAAATCAGCTTCTTTTTATTTGTACAAAATGAGAGTATAAGAAGCAAGAAACTTTCGATTTTTAATACTAATAATACCAACACTTAATAGTTACCTATTTCTGCCATAGCGGGTCAAATAACCGGACTTTATGTTTTCTGCTTAGAAATAAAAATTAAATTTATTGTAAGTAAACAGAATACTCGTCAGCATTCGAGAGTTTAAAAATAAGATTTATGTCTGTACCTAGCTGTGTAAGCCATAACCAGATGGTGAATCATACCACTGTGGATGCAATGTAGCGTCATCCTTGCCTTCAGATATGTACATCCTCCAGTCAAGAGATCGAAGCAGGCCAATGCCCCCACTCTATGCTAAAGAGTTGGAGACTATCTTACTCCTGGTCCAGAATGCATGAAGCTTAAAAAAGTTTTAGAACACTACCGCAATCATGCTCACTGGACCTAGACCATTCATTGTGTTTATTGTGAACGATCCGGCCCACACAACTCAAACGAGGATCTCGAAACCACAACCAACACGATATTCCCGAAGGGGCAACTTCAATAATTAGTCAGAGAACAGCTAAAAGGCTAAAAAAACCAATAGCTAAACTCTGGGGGGGTATTACTGAAATATAATGGAATTGTTCAGTTGGCTCCTGATAGCCTTGAAGGGGACTGGGTTCCCTTTTACCCTCGATGACACATGTAATGACGGTGAGATTCCGTCAAAACATATCAATGTACACTCGGGGGATCTCTTTGGCGGTCCTGCCCCTCTTGTGACCTGGTTGTTTAGACCCCATAATTGTGGAAGTCTATTACAAAACTATAAAGCTATTAAACCATAAATTAATCCAAGATAGTATATCGTGATAAGAAATACTGCACCTGGCCGTAGGTCTTAACCAGATGGTGGTCAAACTACTGGGAATGAAAAGCAACGTCATTCACGCCTTAGGAAGCCGAGGACTAATTCTAGCAATAGGTCTTTCCTAGTTGCAATTTCAGCGGTTCCAAAGTAGGGTTGCAAGCCGCTACTCCTTGCTGAAGACTATCCAACTCCTGGTCCAGAACTGACTGAGTGACTAGCATGCTCACTGGATCCAGATCATTCGCCCTTTGGTGTGATTAAAGGCGAGATGATCCTGGCCCTTAAATCAAATTCATGCTAGGGCCGCAAAACCAGAACCAACAGGATACTCCCGAAGGGCCAACCTCAATAATCAGTCAGAAAACCGGCTAAAAGTCTAAAGAGACAATTAGCAGAAACTCTGGAGTTACTGATTCCCGTGGAAATAGCGTGGAGCTTCGAGTTGACCCCTGCTGCCTTCAGGGGACTGGCCTCCCTTATACCTCCAGGGGCACAGGTCTAGATAGTCAAGTATTCTATAAAGACCGATAAATGTGCCCCCGGAGGGGACCCAAGATAGTATGAAAGCGTGCATTCTCGAAGCGAATTCTGCCATGTACGGTTACTTATATATTATATGAAAATGGCTCGAGACATACTAGCACTCGCCGTTTTCATAAGATGAGTAGAAGACATGGAGTCGTAAAAAATATGACGCAGTCTAATTGCTGACAAACATACTCTGCCTTTCAAACGGTGAGAAGGAAGGACCTTTCGACCATTAATTGAGAATTGGTCTATCAAATGCTTATTGAAGTTTGCAGGTAACAGTTTATCCATTAAAAATGATCACGTATATCTAAAATGTATAAAGTTAACCTAAAAAAAAGCGGCGATAGCGCATAGTAATTGGAAGGTTCGATTTCGACCGTGCGATAGCTTGTGAAGCTAACTGCTAGTTTTTTTATTAATTGCTTTTGTTTTTTTCGAAAGTAATAACGCCTTAGTTATTTTCAGGATTATGTAGCGGCTTTATCTATTTATTATTTCTATAGGGTGACGTTTTAGCTCGGTAGCATCAGTTCATACGCTAAATTAGGTCTGTGATAGATAGATATTGCATATTAAACTGTATGTTTTGGAATACAAATTAGAAAAATAATTAATTCCACAAAAATTATTTAATTAATTGTTTAACTTTAACTTAAAATAAAACCTATTACCTTTTAAAATTAACAACATTAAAACCTTTTACCGTTAGACCGTTGTTGAAGCTAAACAAATAAAAGTATATAAGTCTAATTCATAATTATAATTAAAAAATATAAATATTGTGGGAACCCCTTTTTTTTTGTTTATTGTCAAACATGTACTTAAAGAAGTGAGCGTTTGGAAACCACACATTTGTTGAAATTAAGAAGTTTATAAATTTATGGTTCTTATTAATTATTAAAACCTCTTAAAACCTTTTGTAAATTTTAAACACAATTTACTAAAAACTTTTAAGCTTAAGGAAATTTATTTCAATAAATAATCAAAACGGCAAACATTTTCTCTGATGTACATCATTATAGGGAGGACAGTGCTGGAGTTGTATGCAATACCATATAATCTCTAATTTTGTGGAGCGCCAAATGAGAATTTTTGCGACAAAAAATTACTCAAGTAGGGTATAGGCAAATTGCTTCACAGTTGAGTTTTACGTTAAAATCTCAAAAAAAAATCTTACAACAATTCCAGGGGCAACTAAATTTCCCCAAAAAATTTTGGGTAATCCCATATACTTGTAGCCAGAAAATTTTGGCTTTTTGCTTTGTCTTCTCATCACTCTCCACTGCATTAAAGTAGTGCGTATCAGTCTTTCTTTCATCTTCTTTATTCCTTTCCTTACTAATATGGTACGGTTACAGGATAATTTAATCGGCATTATTTCTTTTAAAAATAAAATGTTAATAATAATATAATTTATTTATGATATCATCTGTATATTAATGGATTGTGCTGAAAACTTATCAGCTCCATTGGCAATTTTGTACTTTGTTTCCCTAAAACATAAATATTTTAGATGGAAACATATATTATTCCACTTTTTGAATCTGGTAGCAAGTTCGTCATTTCAAATTAAAGAGGAGTTGCAAAGTCGAACATAATGCCAAAGTTTTTGGAAAACCTTGTATTGGATTATTTCTGCCATTACACATCCTCAGTTTTGTCGCGTGATCAATATGGTTTCCATAAAAACTATTCAACTACTATCAACTTATTACATTTTACTACAATAATTAATCAGGGTTTTGTGAAAGGTGATCAAATTGATGCTCTTTATATGAACTTTAGTAAAGTATTCGACAAAGTTAATTATAAATTTCTTTAATATAACTTGAGCTTGCTGCGTTTCACTCCGAATGATTTCATCATATTTGTTTAAATGAAAACAACAACATAATAACTTGAACCAATTTATTTTCCCTTTTTATTAATGATCTCCCAAACGTTATCCAATTTTCCAACATTCTGTTGTACGATGATGATGTCAAGATTTTCTTCAGTTATGTTAATCTATAGCATTAATGATTGTTTCAATCTGACATGTATAGCTTACAAAGTTGGTGTGATATGAACTTAATGAAATTAAATCTACTGAAATGCAGGATTATTTGTTTCTGGAGAAAAAAACTTTATGATACTCACTGCTTTTTAGAGAAACATCAGATGCAATTTGTGGATAACATTTTGTTTTTAGTAATTTTTATGGATACAAAATTTTTAACTTGTGTATCTCATACTCACGTTACCCTTAAAAAGGCTAGCGATGTTAATGCGTTCATTAAAATGCGGGTTTAAGGTAGGGTTCACTGATCTGTATATAGCAAAACAGTTATACTAATCACTTGTGAGAATAATTTTGGAATATGTTTCAGTAATATGGAACCCATAATATAATATGCATATTAATCATTTTAAATCGGTTCAGAAATAATTTCTAATGTTCTGCTTACTAGATTTGGCATGGCAGTCTTGAGTTCATCTTCCATTTTAACGTTGCATGCTAAGATTAATCAGATTGCCAACGCTGAAAAGCAGGAGGACAATGTTTAATGTGTCTTTAGCAATCACTTAAAAATGGAAAAATTGCATCCAAATTCATGATATCTAATATCTGTTTCACTTCGTTCAACTCGATGTTATCAGCCACTGTTCTTATAGTTCTGCCGAAATAATTTTTCAAATTCGCAACCATTATTTGTCTTTACCATAAGATGTGTTAAAGCGTAATATAACATAAATAAAAATTATTAGTGCTGAACACACAAACGATGCTCTCTACCCCAGCCATAGTATGCTACTGACCTTTTAAATGTTTGCGCGCATAGATGCCGGCTAATATTTCCTGCCTTGACATGTTTGCCTGATGTTGTCTTATTTTAACGCTGTGTGAAAATTATGAACCGTAAAAAAAAATGTATGAAATTATTTACTTTTTTATCGCTTCATTTTGTTGCTATGTCTGAAATTGCACGTCCTGTTTATGTTTACTGAAATGTTATTGCACTTACTCCTAAATTAATTTGCCCTTAGTTTTATTATGGGCGAAATCTGTCTGGTCTTTTGTTTGATCTTCTATATTCTATAAAATTAGCTACATTGGGTACCTGAATCTGTTAATTGATTAGTATTCGAAAAGATTTTTTTCTAACGTTGTCACTTTAAAAATGTTATATTTAGTAGCACTTCATATTATAATTATGCTTACTTGTTACATGTTATTTTATCGGATTTTTCAATAAGAAGTTTGTTTTTCAATTCTGGCAACACCAACAACATGATAGTTTTAACATTTAGGTTTTTGAATGATTTGCATTAGATGCATTGGCATTTGTTATAATGAATTCAATTTAGCAGAAAAATCGCATTACAATAATTAAATTCAACTATCAAAATGGTGGTTCTCTTAAAGTTAGATTTCGTAAAATTCATGATATTTTCGGACACCATAAGCGTCCTTCTGAGACCGCTATTAAGAATTTGGTTATTAAATTAAAGTCAATAGCCTCGTTATAAAATGTGCGAACATCGGGTCTTTCAACTGAAAACATCACAGCCATGAGCCGCAATGTTGAAGCAGATCCAAATTTGCCAAATACTCGACATTCTCAACAAATGTGGTTATCCAGAACCACCATATGGTGAATTTTCGTACAGGTTAGATATTGAAGCCTTACAAGATTCAACTGACCGACCATTCATATCGCCCATTAGGTGCCCCTGTAGGCTAGTAGGTAGTGTACTAGCTTGTCAGTATGGGGGTTGTGTTTTCGATTCCCATCGAAGAATCGATTTCAGGCTTAAAACTTAAAATCCGTGATGTCATTAACGAAATAGGATTTTGCCAAAAAGTGATTAAAAACTTTAATGAAAGAATCGACATCTGTTAGCGTGGTCGTGGTGGACATTTGTCAGATTTCAATTCTCATTCATAATTACCGAAATTTTCTCTTCGTTATACAATACAAATTTTAATCAGCTTAATCTAAATTTTTTGTTTTATTTTGTTTTAGAAAACAAACTTCTTGTTGAAAACCCCTTTGGTATTGCTGTTGACCAAACACTTAATCTCTGGAAACGGAAATGCTTATATGCGATTGCATGTAAAAGCTCATTTATACTAAAAATCTTTATGTCTTTTGTTTTGTTTTTCAACAAAACTTTACATTTTCCAAAACAAACTTTTTCTAAACAGCTTAAAGTGAAATCACAAAAACGACAAAAAAAGGAAATACTTAAAGCCATATAATGCAGTTTTTTTGCCTTTTTTTTTTATTTATTTAAAAATTTTTTATATCAGTTTTAGACGTTATTGTTGGTTTAACCTACTCAAACGAAACATAAAAAAGAGCTGAAGTATTTCCTGTTGTACTACACAATGATTATGCATACATATCCGTTTGTGGTTGTTTTTCTTAACCTTACTTTAAGATTTTTTGTGCTTATTTGATACCAAAATACCCTACTTTATGGCGACTAGCATAAATGTTAAATAAATAATTCATATGATTCGTTCATAAAAAATAGTCTTCCTTACACATACTTTAACAGCTAAATTTTGCTCGAAATATTTAATAATAATTGCAACATTAATTAATTTGAACATTAATTTTATGCAAATGAGTAACACTTAAAAGGTTTTTTAGAAGCTTTGTCCATCGACGTCACACTGAATTTTCATGCCAAGAACATCAAGAGCTTTCGATTCCTTAATATTTATATCACCCATAGTAACAGATGCAGCATAATTTCCGAATACACATCTATGCGTAAGCATGTACCATTGAGTCTTACGGATATTAAAATCGATTCTACTTACACGATCCCATTCATCGATTGTTGCGAGATCGTGACTAAGTGTATTATTCATATTCTGCCTTTTGGAACCCATATCCAGCTGGTTCGGTTTATTACTGTATGAATACGAATCATAAATATTGCTATCATCTGCGAGAGAGAATATAGAGTTGAAAGTTTGACAAAGAAGGTGATTAAGAAAAATGAGAATAGAAATAACGGAGCCTTGCGTTCCCTTTCAATTAATCTTGAACTCATCTGATGAAATCCCACCTATAACAACTCGTATAGTGCGATTCTTGAGAAAACTAGAAATAACTCTCGGGAAAATTATCACCGACACCAAAAGCAACAAGTGTAAAAGAGAAGTGCATCACGCCACAGTCTAATAATCGTCTGGGAAATATATACTTTCCCCGAAATGCTGTATGCACCATTGTTCCGACAGGAAAACCAACAAGTCAACCGTAGAATGCCTTCTACGGGAACTATACTGTCGGTCGGTAAATAAGTTGTTGGGCTCCAGCTACGTCATTTTAGAAGTGCATATCAAATTGCAACTGGGCAGTAATTTTCATAGTTGTTAGCCTCACCCTTTTTGAGGATCGGCATTACATTAGCAATCTTCCAATATTTTGAAAATTCACTGGCATGATACAACGTGCTGAAAATAACTGCTAACGGACGCGCTAGAATCGAGGAGCTATGCTGGAATCTCATCCGGGCCAGGAGACTTGTTGATGCTGAGATCTGATATCCCCTTTTTAACCGATCGATTTCAAAAAATAAATGATACTGTTTAAGTATAGCCCTTGGCCAATGAATGCTACTAATTTTGATGACTAATCAGAAAAGCATTGGAATTTATCAGACTACTTTACACATGGATTTTATGGAGGCACCGAATACATGTCGGATGTAAAGATAATTAAGTCATGTATTTACTAGGAACTTACCAGGTGTATACAAAATTCAAGCCGCTAAGCATTGGTACATAATACAGACTATCTGTTTGAATGTAAAACCTTGGGTAAAAAAATAAAACAAATTGTTGACGCAGTTACTGAAATGCCAACTCACCTGCAGCATTTCAAACCTCAAGAAGCCTAGTCCAGTTTTACTCTTTCAAAGAAACATAAAATCAACTATTACCCACTTAAATAATTTCACATGTTTTCTTTTGTGTTTTGAAGTCCTTTATGTTGATTTACCACAGTTCCAGGAGCATTGCCACAAATAAACAGAAAAAAATTGTAACAAGTATAAAACAAAATGTACTTGTGGATTTAAAAGGGTTCAAGATTATTTCAATATACTAAACAAGAAATGTACAAGATTGTAAATAATATACATCGTAAGAAAGACTAAAATAAAAAATAAGAAAACCTACTGCAAGCAACAAAAAGAAAGGAAATAATGTTTTATTAAAGATTTTCTTTGTAAGGACTATCAAAGAACTCTGAAAAATAATGAATTTAAAAAAAATATTTCTTTTTAAGAAATGTAGAACAAAGAAAGAATTGCAAGGAAATTTTTGGATTTAAAAACATATAAAAATGTTGATATTTTCAGTTATGAACAAGAAAAATATTAATTGCTTTAGTTTAAATGTAAAGACATATAAACGCCATAACCAGTTTGAATTACATACATTGTGAAATAGTCGCTTTCAATAACTTAAAGCTGTGATGTTCCGATTAATTGTTTTTATATAAGTTAGAAGGCATAAAGTAACCTAGAAGGATAATAATTCTTTCATTATAGGCTTGTAAATGTATCTAGGTATCAAAAGACTTCATGGAATATGACTCAGATTAATCTACCACAGCACATGGAAAACAACGGTTCCCAAGGTGAATTATCGTCAAAGCCATGGCAATCGTTTCTACGATGCACGTGGTATTATCAACATTATCTGAGTGTAAAGGGTAATATAATCGACGGTGAAGAATATGGCAACTTTTTGACTTGATTTTGTAAAGATTACAAAAGCGACAGCATTCGTCCAAGACAATACAAGGGTGTGCACATGTTTTTATTGCAGAAACCCATATTCTCCGGAATATTCTCTTGTTTCCGCCCTGAAAAAATAACTAGACAGAAGGAGATTTTGCACCAACGCAAAAAGAAAAAAGACTTCTTAGATTTCAATACACATGATTTACACGGTCATAGATTTGGATTTAGGAGACAACGTAGTACCATCGAATAAACTCACAGACTTGTTAAAGTTACAAGAAAGGCATTTGAGGATAAGAAATACTGTTCGGCACTTTTTATCGATGTATCACAAGCCTTCGACAAGATATGGCATCAAGGCCTTTTGCTTAAAATAAAACAAAACTTACCAGTGAATATCCACAATCTACTGCAGAAATATGTTATGGATCGCCAGTTTATAATAAAACATGAAGCTTATACAAATTGCCCCCAACCAATTATAGCTGGAGTACCCCAAGGTAGTATTTTGGGCCCCATCCTGTATTTAATATATACAGCAGACTTGCCAACAAATAGTAAAATACACACATCAACAGCCTTTCTTAACACTCATAGTGACCCAAGATATGCTTTGCGACAACTTCAGGACCACATAACACAACTGGAAGAATGGACTAAAAAATCGGAAATAAAGGTTAATGAACAGAAATGTGTACATATAGCATTCACATTGCGCAGTGAATCACGTCCCCATATCCGTATCAACAATCAAATTGTACCCCAACACGTCTACGCTACATATTTAGGTATTCACTTGGACCGGCGACTAACTTGGAAACATCACATTTAGGCCAAGTTAACTCAGATCAAACTGAAAACAATAGCAATTCATTAGCTTATTGGCAGAAACTCCGTTTTTAGCCTTGATTGCAAACTTTTAATATAGCATTTTCAGTTTAAATTAAACCTTTTTCAAAATAAACGAAACCTTTTTCAAAATGAACGAAACCTTTTTCAAAATAAACGAAACCGTTTTCAAAATAAACGAAACCTTTTTCAAAACAAACGAAACCTTTTTCAAAATAAATTAAAATTTATCCAAATTCAGTTAAACATTTTTCAAATTAAATTAAATTAAATTAAAAATTTAAAAGAAAACAAAAGAAAAAAAAACATATTAAACACATTCATTTTTAATTAATACCTGTTAAAATTAATGAAGTATTTGTCCACTAACCGCTTTAGGAATTATCATGATCATATCCATAACATAGTTCGCACAATCAGTTTGATTAATTTGTGCGACACTTTCCTCAATTACACTTACTATGTTATGCTCTGTGGTAATGTCACTTAATAATGATCGAGTGTGGAATTTATCTTAGAAAATGCTTTTGCAATTGACCCCTATCAAGTAAAGAAGTTAATCCAACCGTTATCAGACACCAACAACAATAAGTCATTTACAATAATTGGTAACAAAAAAAATTGCAAATCCAAAAAAAAATACAACAAAATATACGATAAACCTACATATTTTAAAACTGGTTTAATTTAATTTGAAAAATGTTTAACTGAATTTGGATAAAGTTTAATTTATTTTGAAAAAGGTTTCGTTCATTTTGTAAAAGGTTTAATTTAAACTGAAAATGCTATATACAACACAATTTTGAAACCATTATGGTGTTACGGCATTCAGCTATGGGGCAATGCTTCCGCTTCCAATATAAGGAAATTTCAACGTCAGCAAAACAAAATCCTTCGAATGATAACTGCCGCTCCCTGGTACATTAAGAACTCCAACATTCACCACGATCTTCAAGTCCCGACGGTTAAAATCGAGCTTACAAAACATGTCACTAGATATTTAAATGAGTTGGAAACACATCTGAATCCGCTTGTTCGAAGTATCCTTCAACATCGTGGACAAACTCGATTGAAGAGGAAGGACACTATTGCCCTCGGACGAGACCATTGAGAACTACTAGTATATATGGATAAATTTGAAAACCAGTTTATTATTTTTTGTCTGGTAATGACTAGTCTTTTAATTTACTATTTAGATATTTAAGAATTGCTTAATTATTGTTAGTTCACATTATGAAGATACAATAAATAACAAGGAGTAGAAAAAAAAAAATAGGTTAGTGGCGGCACTATGCACAGTGTTGGGTTTTGACCGTTTTGATTACAAACATTTGAACTATTTAAGTAATAAAGATATTCCAAAGGATGCAGTATTATAAAGCCATAGGCAATAAAGCCATATGGCCTTATTTCTCATTCGACTGGGAAACAAACTCGTATGGCTTTATTGCCATGCAAGGAATGAAATAAAGCCATTATGGTGTTATTGAACATTTATTTTTTTATATAATTCAAATTTATTTGATTTCTTTTATTTACAAAAAAAAAATAACAAAAAAAATAAAGTTTAGTTCACAAATGGAATGTTTATAAATAATATATAAATGTGCCATTTTTAATAATGGCACGAAAAATTGGGCACAATGTTTGTGTTGTTTTTTCTCAGCACTCTCTTTTAGTTGTTGGTAACATGGTTGCCAAGTTTGAAATGTTTTCATGGATCAAACAGTATTTGCCTTTCCCTTCCACCACAAATAATACACGAAAGGTAATGTTGTTCTTCTACTTTGGCGTCAGCGCTGTCTTCTCCACTGCTATTTGCATCTGATTCGTCGTCAGGGTTGTCGATTGTATTAATGAAACTTTCCTCAATCATACAGTTCTTCATTTTAGAGAACTGTCCGAGTAAAGTATTCAGTGTTATTTTCTTCTCCCTCAGTAGCTGATACCGCTTCTGTATAAATTTGTTTCGCTTTTCAAGATAACTGTTTTTCTGTGTATACAAAGTTGTGCATCCCGAAATGGATTTTAAAAAATCACTCGACTTAGCCGCATTTAAATTTCATAAACAATCAAGAAATCTATAAAAATTAAGTTGGCTATGAAAGCCTTCTGCGGCGTTGCTTGTTCGGATCGGTTCTTTGTACACGGAGAAGTTCGTTACTTTTCCTTAAACAAAAAGAAAAGAAATATTTTTAAAATAAACTGTATAATTGTTCATTTATGTACATGTTTCATCCAGTAAGAACCAAAATATTTAATCCATTGCATCTGCTTTTAAAATTTGGTATGCTGCTATTATATCGTTTGGTTTTAACAATGGCAAATATAAGAATTTATAAAACGAAAACCTTAGCCTGATTATTCTTATATAACTTATTTATGAATCCAGGGATTTTCAAAGCCTTTCCCCGCAATGCTTATGTGTAATGAAACCAACAAGCAACCAGTTGTACTGTTGGGTATAGCTTTTGAATAGCATTTCGAAATCCATTTTCATAATCAGCTATAACTCTGTTTGGTTGCAATAATATTATGCTTTAAATCCGGCAACATGTGCGTATATGCTTCTTCCGTTTTCTTGGACATCAACACATATATAAATGGAAACGCCTGAAAGTAGAAAAAAAAAATGTATTTTAATGAAATTGTTTCTAGTCATATAGATAAATATATTTAACAACAATAAATATCTCTTATTCTTTTTTACGGTCTTTTTAAATTAAATTTACAATATATAAATTTTTTTCCTTTTCGATATTTTGCTTTCCTGAAGAAGCTTTCCATAGGAGAGCGAAATATCGAAAAGGAAAAAAATATATATATTGTTAATTTAATTTAAAAAGACCGTAAACAAAAATAAGAGATATTTATTAAAGATAAAAAAGGTCGCTTAAAAAAACTACAAAAAATATATTTAACAACATTATTATAACTTACATGCTCGCCGTGAACGAAATGAATAATGAGCAATTGCTTAAAATCCTTCGATGTTGGAACCACAAAGTTGCGGCCATTAATTACGTAATGTAATTACGTGACTCAGATCTGTTGCTTATTGATTGTAAAGCTTTTGAAATTGTTGGCGAAATGAAAAGAGTGTATGAGAAATTCTTAGTAATTATTGTATCAGTATACAATTTTTGTTCACTGTCATATCTGGACATGGCAAATTTTTTAACAACTGATGTTACTGAAAGTTGTGACGACCAAAAGTCGGCAGGCTTGTTTTTGGATCACATAGCAATTAGATCACAAGCAATTAAACTCTATATTTGTTTTTCACATTTATTAATTTATTTACTGTTTTTTTTTATTATTATCAAATGAATTCTATTATATACTTGTTATATTTTCAAATTATATTTATTATTCGTTTAATGAAATATTTTAAATGATAATGTATTAATTTTAAAGACAAATAATAGCCGTTAAAAAGCGCCATCTATTAACACAAATAATACCATTAAACACAACCCTAAACAGTAGCAATCAGCTGTAGTTTAGTGGTATGGGTGTGTATGTGTGCCTGGCGAGATAATTACGTATTTGAGAGGAGTTGGCCACGGGCAAGCAACCGGGCAAGACTTCTTTTAAGTGAGTTAGAATTTTATTCAACTTAATTAAAATAGCCTTGCGAATAGGTTCAGCTCAGTTAATCAGAGTCAGAATTTTATTCGACTTTGAATTAATTGAGTATAGCTCAGGTCTACGGCCAAGCAAGTGCTGTCGCTACTTTTATTCGCCCTAATTGAACAAGACGGATAAGATCGTCAAAAGGCTAACACCAATTTCGACGTGGAGAGGTTGTCTCAGAATCTTATTTGTGACAACCGCGACAAGTTAAAAACTGGTGGACAGGCAAACTGTTCTGCTCAGACTGGACCAGAATTTTATTCGGTCCAGTGTGAGAAGCAGTAGGCTAGCCGGCGGAGAGTGGAGACGAAAACTCTCGAGGGCCACGAGGCGGTTGATCTTCGTTGGCGTGCTCAGTAGTGATGTAGATTGTGGATTATAATAATAAAAAAAAAATTATTAGTAAAACAAAAGTGGCTCTTGTGTTCAGTGAAGCAACATTTTTTTTGTTACGAACCCTGGACGCCGCGAGCTTTACCCCAGCATAACGCGAGAACGTGTCGTTACAAAGTCATTGGAGATTTAGGAAATTTTTGTTTTTTTTATATTAAATAGTTGTCTACTCATTCTCCTTGTATTGGAAGCGTTCTTAAGTTTTTTACATTGTTCGTCAAAAATATCACGTACACTTGATCTTTTAATTGACGCTTTTTTAACTTTACATTTAATTGCATTGATAACTTCCAGTTTTCCAAAAAGTTCACCTTGTGCTCCATGATTATAAGTTTAGAATTTTTCACTTTTTCGGCAATGTTTTGTTTTTTTTATTAAAAATAATAATATTTAATATTATTTCTTCTATATTTATATTTAAATATTTGTTCTTCATCTTTTATGTATAATAATTTGCTCGATGCCCTAAATTCAGGTATTAATTCATATTCATATATTTGGTCCTCTTCCATTTTATTATTTGATTTAGTTTTTTTGCTTGTAATACGGGGATAGTATACTGAACTGATTATACCCGCTAATTCGTCCGCCGCACGCGCCATCCGCCTGCATTCCCCGCTGGACGTGCCCCCGCCTTTCTACCTTCTCTGACATATTTTTTCAACTCTTGACAATGGTAACTCATTCTTTTGGCAATTTGTAACCGTAACAATTACACTGTTATAGCGTTATTTCCACATTGGTTACTAAACGATTATGGCGATATTGCACTTGAGTGTGGGTAATAAAGCCATATGATTTTATTTCTCATTCCATTGAGAAATAAGGCCATATGGCTTTATTGCCTATGACTTTATAACACTGCAACATTACAAAAATATATAAAAAATTTTAAATATTACCTCTTCGGCTTAAAAATAACTAACCTGGCACTATGCACAGTAGTTTATTTCGTTGCAAAAATCATAATTTTTGAACTAACCAAGATATTTACAACGGTTAAAAGAGCCACAACTTTTTAATGTCAGACTTTGATTTATCTTTATCTCTTACATACTTAAGACATAATGCTTTGGAAAGATGCGATTTAGATATATCATTTGTGGCATTTTAAAGTTTATGCTTTTGTGTGTACCCCGAACTCTCGTTTAACTTCTATATATATAAAAATGAAATGGTCCACGTATGTAATGAGTTGGCGTGAGAACGGCTGGAGCCGTTCGATTCGAAAAATTATAAAATTTTCCGGAAAACTTAGAAAATTTATTTATTCATTTTCTTCTTGCTTCTGTTGGTGTAAATACAAATAAGTTATTGACAACTCGACATGTCCCTTCGAACTGCTTTGATGAAGCTATGTGGGTGTTTTGTATGCTAATGAGTTTGAATGCGTGCAAAAAAACACAACACAAAGAGAAAATAAAAACTTTATTTCGAAGTAATTTTTCTTCGCAGGAGAAAACTTAAAGACCAACTCGAAGAACTAAAGTTTTTAACACATTTTTAGAAAAATTAATTTTTTTTACGTGTTTTTATTTTCACTTTTCAATATACTATGTATTAAATCATGTTAGTAAAAACTAAATAAATCGTTTTCACTTCTCCATTTTTTTACTTAGCCTACACTTAAGCTTTATAAAATCCTTAAACAGTGGCCAGTGATTTAATTTAGACGTGTTGGATAATACTAAAAGTGAAAATTTTAATATATATTCTACATACATATGGACATATGTATGTATGCACATTATCCGTGCTTTAAAATTTTTCGTGTGATTTGATTCACATAATTTTAAAATTAATAGTTTTTATAAGAGAAAAAAACCGTGATATATTGGATAGTGAGGGCTTAAAAATATTAAGTTACCGACAATTACACTTTATTTTGAAGTTAAAAAAATAATTTTCTACTCGATGCAAGTTTAACATATGTATATCGCTTATATGCTGAAAAATTCAATATCAAAATTCTTTTGTTCTAAAATTTTATTGCTAAAGTAAAAAATTAAAGCTAAGCTTCGAACGATTTTGTTAGCAGTCAACATTTCTTAAAATTTGAATGAATATCTACGTCTAGGTTTGTTTATCTATCTATTCTTATATATTGTTAGACATTGGTAGTGGAAAAAACCGACTGAATCTACAACAGGCCAGATTTCCTTTCCAATGGGCTCTTGCCCATTCACAACATCTAAAGACAAACTAATTGCAAAACTGTTCACATACATTGCTCAAAATTATAGCGATTAACTTTGGTTAAGTGAAAGAGCCATTTTGGCTGCAAAAACAAATACGTTGATTAAATAAATTAAAAAATCCAAAGCTTAATTAATGGCAAATGGTATTCGTATAAATCGATTGATTCCATTACCGATCCCGAAAATATTTTTAACTACCCCGTAGAGTTCCTGAATTCATTAAACTTACCGGGAATGCCACCAGCTTAACGTTGGAGCGGTAATAGTCATGTTACGTAACCTGAATCAGCCAATACTATGAGATGGTACTAGATTGGTTATTAAAACGCTGATGGCAAAAACTTAGCAATAATAATTATAGAAAAGTTTGTAGGTAAGTTTGTAGGTGAAGAGCTGCTTACTCCAAGGATACCTATCATACCAAGTGATTTACCATTTAAGTTTAAACGTCTCCAATTTCCCGTTCGCTTTGCATTCGCAATGATGATTAATATATCCCAAGGACAATCACTAAAAGTGTGTGGGCTAAACCATCAATTTTATGTTGCATGCTCAAGAGTTGGGACACCGTCAGCACTGTTTATTTTCTCTCCCAAACAGAAAAACTAAAAATATTGTTTACTATCAAGCTTTAAAATAAACTATATGCTTACCTTTTTTGTTTGCTTATTTTTTAATGAATTACCACCTTAAGAACTATTAAAACAATAAATTGAAAAAAACTTGTATCGTTTCTTCTTTGTACTGAAAATTTGTTTTCTAACTCCATATGAAATATTAATCATTAGGAAATAGTTTCTGAGCGAAGCCGGGTCGTACAGCTAGTAGTTTATATAATCAATAAAAACATATAACAAGTAACTTGATTTTGCACTGAGATTGCTGCAGTGAAAACAATTTTATTTCTTTTCACATTTTAAACATGTCTTTGTTGCATACTTTAAAAATGAGAAAAGAATTAATCCTGTTTTCGCTACAAGATTGTATAACAGCTTTCTTTATATTTCAAGAAATGCTACGATTTTTTGTGGGCGAATTTAGTTAGAGTATTTAAAGTATAGGGTCCGCCAAATAACTTTTTTTTTTTA
Organism: Trichopoda pennipes; assembly: GCA_030448955.1. Lineage (NCBI taxonomy): Eukaryota > Metazoa > Arthropoda > Insecta > Diptera > Tachinidae > Trichopoda > Trichopoda pennipes. The sequence goes on along the minus strand of JASKUP010000123.1, from coordinate 70,279 downwards.
AATGCTATATACAAAACTACACAGCTTCGGCTGTGTGGCACGTAATGCCGTCCTGTTGAAACCAAATGTTGCCAATATTCTCCTCTTCAATTTTTGTAAACAAAAATTCGTTCAACATGGATAACGGTCGCCATTGACTGTAACAGCCCTTTTAATGTATGCGTGCGGGTTTTTTGTGCCCCAAATGCGACAATTTTACTTGTTTACATACCCGCCAAGATTAATGAGCTTCATCTGAAGAGATGATTTTTTTGCAAAATCGGCATCTTCTGTAAGTCGATCGCAGATCCACTTACCGAGCATTGTTCAAGCGTATACACAACCATATTCGTTCAGCGAAAGGATAAAACTAATTATCTGTCAAATCAAACATGAGCTAATTGTTACCATTCCCGAAATAAGCACTATTTGGAAAAAAAAATTTAGATGGCGGACCCTTTATTATATAGCTTTTTAAAAAATTGTCGATATTAAGCAGCTCTACCTGCTATAACTTTTAGTCGATTAAGAAAAAAGCTTTTGAATTGGTATTAGTAAGAAGCTCTTGTGCATTCATTTCACAAAATTTTGTCGTCAAATTTTGTATTTTTGCCGCTAGTTTTAATAAAAGGCGACACAGTGCGGCCTTGAGGCCTAAATCTGATGGTGGTCTTACCACTTGGTGTGGGAAAGCAGCCATCTACGCTCTAAGTCGCATACACCATAGGTTCCTGTACGCCCTACGATTGCGGTAGCAGGTCCCTGCCCTCACTCCTTTCTAAAGGTTTGGAGACTATCCAACTTCTAGTTCTATTGCATGCGTAAGTTAGGACATTTTTAATGTTAATATTTTCGTTTTATTAACATCTATTTGGAACTTCCGTCAAAGCTCGATTAAACTACAGCCACCACGTTGCTCCCAGAGGGGCCTCATCATTAACCAGGGGCCCGTAATCCTGCGGGCAAATAGTTTCCGCGGTATCAATGTGTGTAATAAGTCATCGATCTGACTCTTCCAGTTTCGGGCTCCTGTTAGCTGAGGTGAATGGTGCCGTCTTTAACCCACAAAGGCATATTGTCAAGATGAGTATCCCCGAGGGGGCGGTAAACTATTTTGTTACAGCTTTATTATATTAGTAGATAACCATTACGTCAGTTGTTTGAGTTTGTTCCGCCAGTAAATGAAATACTGTTGTCTGATAGTACTTTCATATAGTAGTATCTGAAACGCGACTTGATAGTGATGTCATTGAAAGCACTCGCTGATCGTACCCAACAAACAGCCATTAACGATGTTATTCAGCGAAACAAACAAACAAGTTCTATTGAATATTACACAATCTTGGAAATCGTAATAATTTGACGGTACCAAAAAATCAGTGAATTTATTTCTTTTTTTTTTCATACTATATTTTCTTTATTATATTTACTTCCGTTTTCAATTGTTATTTAAGAATAACAAGTTTGCTTTATTATCTCGGATTAAAGTTGTTGTTGTTTGTGTCGTCATTAAAAGTTTACTTTTGCCAAGAGCAAACTTTCAAGAATATACGCTGTGATTGCATACATACATGATGGATTAAAATGGAAAATTCTGTAATTGAAGAATAAGTATGAGAAAAAGTGTTACTTGAAACTTTTATAGAAAGAAAATCTGAAAAATCACAAACTTGTTATTATTAGTTTTTATAAGATTTAAGTTATAAAATTTAATTAAGCCTGTGTGACATTTTATAAAAGTCAGAGTGATGTAATTTAATTTAAGTACTTTTTTGTTGGAAAATATATGCTACATAAGGTGGCACAAGAGCTTTTAGAATTCGAAGGTTTTAAAATTTTCATCATCATTCATCATCACTCGTCAGATAATATTAAATAAAAGGAACAGCACCATCGTCTGAATATTATAATTTAGAACCAAGCAAAGCATTATTACGAACGCCCCCTATTCGCATTTTTTTTATAAATCACACAAATATTTTATGTGTTTCGTTATTTGTTTGCCGTAAGAAAGTTATAGCTGCCTAAGCAGGAAGTAAGAACATGGGAACATTTTCGCAGTAGTGACTTAGCCATCCAACGGCTAAAGGGGCTACATGTTTTTTCACATATTCTAGTGGTGATGGCGCTTTTTCCATATACAAAATTAATATTTTACATCGTGTAACTTGGAAACTACTTAAGCAAAGTTGTTAGATCAGAACAGAAACGTGGTACCTTTCACAAAAAGCGGAAATTTATACCGCTAGCATAGAGAATTATAATACCCAAGGCCATGTTACCGCATAAAAAGTAAAGGTTGCTATTTTTTGTCCAGGAAATTGTAAAAATAAGAGTAATAGCTATTGCTAATGTGTGTCCTCTGTTAGAACATCCCATCGCATCTGCTTAGGGTGCCTATGGTTGTTTTCGGTTGGCTGGAAGTAGTTATATCTACTGCAATATAAAGCAACGCAGTTTTCGAGCAGATACCTTATTGATGTAACAGAAACATATAAACTTTACCTTAAATTTAAATCTTGCTCCAAAAACCATTTTTACAAAAGATTCAAACACTCACAAGTTAAATTAAGTTAAACAAAAAATAGAAACTACACTGAAACGTGGAAAGAAGCAGAGGAAATGAATTCCCTTTTCTTGCTTTCCGTCGTTCTAACAGATTCTGCTGTAATCATTGTAATAGAATCCCATCAATCTATCATGGAGGTCAAATTTGACCAAGAATTTTAATAACTGAGTCGCCCGAAGACATTACTTGCTCGTAGAACATATTTTTTGGTTAACATTACAAGATTTGCTGCATCATTTCATCAACGTAGAAACAATTTAATACAACAAATTTTCCAAAGAAGTATTAAGCGTATTTTTTTATAAATGCCATTAACAATTGCAATAATTATCATTAATTTAAATGGGCATTAATAGTTTTAAATGATTAAACACTGGTAATAATGGCTAAAAGACAAAAATAAAATAAAATAAAAATATACATATGCTCTTGTTAACACAGATACACAATTAAGCAAAAGCTCACGCAAATAAAATATTGAAATGGCTTATTAAACCATTGATGACCGCAATTGCCTAATGATAAAAACTTAATACGGTTTGATCTTTGAAGGAGAGCTGATGAAATGAATTCTTTTTTACACTATTTCAGTTTTTTAAAATAAACTTTAAGTTATATATTATTTATTAAGAGAAGGGTATTAAGTAAGACCATATTATCAATTCAGGATACGTTTTTTTAAAAGCCTTAAAAAATGCTTTTTGATAATTCATCACTTTAACATATTAATGTGAAAAGGAAAAATAATAATAAAAACAAATTGCTACTTCTACGAAAAATATTCAAAGTTTAATGAAAAATTTCAGAAACCATTTACAGAATATAATTTCTCCAGGTTTCAAAAAACAAGAGTCATCGCTTAAGAAGCATAAAATCTAAATCTAATTAATTAATGTTTGATTAAGTTTAAACTAATTTGATAAAATAAACAACATTTTCTCAAAACTTTCTGCGAATAAAATATGTTATTGTGCGATCAAAATTAATTATAGCAGAATAGCGCGGCCGATTCAAATAATAAATTTGGGATTCTAAAAACCCGTTCCATTATTTTCCCTTATTCCCTTTCGCTCGCCCCCAGGGGCATATTTATCAGTCTTTATAGAATACTTGACTATCTAGACCTGTGCTGCTGGGGGTATAAGGGAGCCCAGTCCCCTGAAGGCAAGCAGGGAGTCAACTGAAAGCTCCAAGTTATTTCCATGGGAATCACTAAGCCCCACAGTTTCCGCTAATTGTCTCTTTAGACTTTTAGCTGTTTCTCTGACTGATTATTGAGGTTGGCCCTTCGGGAGTATCGTGGTGGTTGCGGTTTTGCCGCCCCAAGCATGGGCCAGGATCATCTCGCCTTTAATCACATCAACGGGTGAATGATCCGGATCCAGTGAGCATGCTAGTCATGTGTTCTGGACCAGGAGTTGGATAGTCTCCAGCTCTTCAGCAAAAAGTATTGGTTTGCAACGCTTCTTTGGAACCGCTGAACTTACAACTAGCAAAGACCTGTTGCTAGAATTAGTCCTCGGCTTCCTAAGGCGTGAATGACGTTGCTTTTCATTCCCAGTGGTTTGACCACCATCTGATTAAGACTTACGGCCAGGTGCAGATGTAAATCTTATCACGTCATACCCTTTCACTACATTTGTTTAATCACACACAATCACGCTCTATTTTCACAAAATTTTCTTTAAGCCTTTATGAACTTTCTTACCTGTTCCTCGAAAAATTTTTACTTTTAACACTGTTTTTTAAACCAAAAGTAGGATTGCATAAAATATTCAACATTTTCTTTTATAAATTTACAATTTCTCTACTCTTTCCTTCATCGCTTTATTAATAATTAATTTTTAAAACACTTCGCAACTTAACGAAATATGTTGGTGAAATTTTATCGAATTTAGGAACCATATAATCAGTTGTTATTAAGTTAAGTTTATTTTTAATGCCGATAGAACTTTAAATTGTCATATATAGCATGGCATTTTCAATTTAAAATGATTACGAGCATATGGCCAAATTGGTTATATTATTATATAATGAAGCGCACGCTGGACGTTCGATGAGTCATGAATAACACAAGTAATAATGGTTTCCAAAGCAACAATATATGCTGGTGTACTAACAACAGTAACGTAAATACTTAATGTAGCCCTAAAGAAAAAAACGAGAGATAGCAAATCGCACGACCCAGAAATGTAATTTAATTTCAATAAGTCGATGGTTGTGGTCGCAGTATGGCATGCATCAACAGCCTGCTGAAACCACCACTTGTCTATTCATATTTTCAAGCAAAAAATCATAAAGTACATTTCCTACCCCTGCTGAACCTAACTGAAGCTTGAAAGCTTGACTTTTAATAAAAAAATATGATCCAATAATGTTCTCCTCGTGTATACAACTCCAAATATAGTATTTTTCTACAATGAAATCCATTTATGCGATAAAACAACGGGAAACGGGCAAAATATCAATGCGTATAGTGGTCCCGTAGGTTAACCACCTTTAGGCCACCCTGTTGGATAACTATGAACACTTTCGTTAACAGTGTTAATATTCTCTGACGAAGGTACCGGCACAATATTTCGACATGTTAGAGGGCACGTGGTTCAAATTTGGAAGAGTTGCCGAAAGAAATAACTGCCAACAGCATTAAAAGCCTTTCTTACACTTTTTCGAAACTACGCTTTTCTATGGAATAGCATGATTTGGCTAATATTAAGCCATATTTTCTAAAGATGAACCCAGTTTAAAAAATCTTGATAATGAACCTTGCAACATAAACTACAATATAAACTCTTTGTGGTTTGCTAAGCAGTTACATTAATTAATCCTTAGTTAGTGACAAGTATGCTTCACTGCGTCTTAATTATAAAATTCTTACAACTTAAATTACTATATGCATAAAAAATATAACATAAAATTTAAATTACTAACGTCTTGATGATCAAAATCTTGGATAAAAGTATCCTGGGTATATTATAAAACTATGTGGGTAGAAATCAAACGCTAACGTTTTGTATATGTAGGATGAGAAGTACTTTACATGTACACACTGACAAAAGACTATTAACAAAAAAATGGGCAATGAATTAGAAAACAAATCGACATGACACCAAGAAAATAAAAAAAAGAGAAAACAGACATTGAGTCGAGAAACACAGGACGGAGATGTCGGAATAATGCCAGTGAACAAAATCATAAAAACTGGAATCTTTATAAATCCTTCGAAATATTAAATAATTAAAGCTAAATAAATCCGATTGAATAATCCTAAAATAAATATGAATGAATAATCATGAAAACCAGAATCCTTATAAATCCTTGGAAATGTTAAATAATTAAAGCTAAATAAATCCGATTAAATAATCCTTATTAATCCTTGGAAATATTAAATAATTAAAACTAAATAAATGCGATTGCAGAATCCTTATATTAAATAATGAAACTAAACAAACTGGAAGTCTAACAATACTGCATATATTGTGCGCTACAGCTATCGAGTTTTAAGGCTTAGTACAAACGTAGCTGGAATTAATGTAATGACATCCAGCATTGCTCCCTGAATTTATTTAAAAGTCTTCGCAGACTCCATAAGATACTATTTAATATTGTTCGAAAATGGTTACGAACCTTATCCCTGCCCCGCACTGCCACTTAAGTAATAAGAAGTATGCACCGTATGCGTCTACTTGGTAGCCCGCAGTTGCTTTTATTTTTCATCTCCTCAAATATTAAATAAATACAAAATATTTATTCAATTATTAAATGTAAATAATAATAATAATCCATTATGTTTTAATGTGCATAAATTAAAAACCGTTTTCAATAATAAAAATATAAAATTTAAACACAATTTGAAAAATGAGCATAAGCTCATTAAGTCGAAAATATAAAACATGAATTAAAAATCATTATAATAAAAAGAAAAAATAAATAAATATTTTTAATGTAGAAGCCATTTCCCAGTTATTTCAATGAAATTGCCTTAAGATTTATATATATTCCGAATCTTCTTTATGTCCATTAAATACAACTTTACAAAAGTAGTCTTTGTAAGTGAGGCAATTAAAAAAACACAATAACAATGTGTGACAGTTGTGGTTGAGTCTCTGATAGAGCTGCAAGATATATAATGGATGGCTGTGGAAATTAAAAGTAAAATGTTTGCTATTTATGACATTACATAGTTGCCACCTTGTCGAAGTAATGCGTGCATGGGTGTGTAAGTTTATTAAAGCTCATATGTAGAAGGCAAGAGACCGAGAAAAACAGAAGAAAGCGCCAGGGTATTAAATAAATAATGGAGCCATTGTAGTATTTAGTGCTCGGTATTGCAGATATTGAAAACATTAACAGAAAATAAACTCAAGAGTTATTCAATCACTTTAACATAATATTTATAATCTATTCTGATAAAAATTTAAATGAATCCAACCCTTATCAACTATTAGAGATGCCATGTCGGGCTATACCAATTTCAAATATGGTCCAAATGGTTTTCTGAGTTATATCCTTAACAAATGTGTCATGGCACTGCCAAAATCTATTACAGTAATCTTCCACATATCATTTAAATTTGGCTGTTTTCCTAAAATATAAAACGATTCTTTTATTATTCCATTATTTAAATCTGATTATAGGAAAAATATTGCCAACTACAGAGGTGTTGCTAAATTTAAATTTGTAGAAAAATTTTACTGATGTATACTTCCAAACAAATTTTTGTTTCATCTGCTGTGTCCCAAGGCAGCCATCTGGGTCTTCTATTATTTTCATTGTTTATTAATGAAAAACCCAATGCTATATAATATTCCAACGTGCTTTTATATGGAGATCATGTGAAAATCTCTTGAAGAGGTCTTAGATGCATTTAGTTCCTGGTGTAATATTAATCTTATGGAGTTGAACCTTAAAAAGTGCAAGTGTGTACATGTGTTTCTTCCGAAGATGTCATTGCAATATATTTTAAAGTACCATGAACTTGAGTTATCCAGCATATTTCCTTACAGCTTTTAGTTAATTTTCATTTCCTTGGTTGAATTTTGGTCGTTTTATAACTGTTAGCTGCGGATGTTCTGACAGCTACACTAGTGCAAATGATCATCTTTTGACAATAAATTGGATACAAAGCTGTTATGAACAATTACGGGTAAAGTAGAGGTTCGCTTGGCTGTTATCGCTTCGGCTCCAAACTCAGAACAAATTATGGATATGACTGGCAGTCCTGATGCGGCTAGAAATTTCTTCTGCGATTGAAATTTCTTCTTTTCGATATTTTGGAAAGTAAAAATCTTTTGGAAAAAACAGGAGCGTTTGCTTTCGATACGACAGCATTAAAACAGTGATCTCATCAAAGAAGCATGTACGTTTTTGGATAGGACAATAGGAAAAAATATTTTATTTTTAGGATGAAATTGTGTTAGCATCAGTTATTACAGAGGCCACTGTTGGACAGTCCACCGGAATGGAAATAATTTTATTTAAAATATTTAAAAACCATTAGCCAGCTGTAAATAAACGTAATTACACGCTAGAAATAACTCACAATATTGATTATAAAGAATTTTTGGAATTAATTATAATCATTCTTGGTGGTAAGCCTCCTCGAGGAACAAAATTTACAAAACCTGGTGCAACACATCACGAAAAATTGATGGCAAAGGCTTCATACTGTTTAAAAATAATAATTTCTCGCAATCAGTTCTTTGAAGTAACCGTTTTGAAATTTATGGTTTGATGGCAGTGGCAGGGTTTATTGTAATCTACTATTAAATTTTCAGATAAAGCACACAAAGCACCTATAAACGATATTGTGCTTTTTGAACAAATTAGAAAACTATAAAAGAATTAATCGAATTAATTGGGAACAAAGCCATTTCAAAAATATTATTATTTAAACATGGAATTTGTGTGCTTTTGATTATTGACATAAGATTAGATGATCAAACAAACAAAACACAATACACAAAATTAGTCGCACAAATGTCTATGGACCCCTTTGTAACTGAAGATGACGAAATACCAAAAAAAAACAAAATAATAATAATAATAACGAAGAAGAAGAAAAATTTTAAATAATTTTATATACAGAGATATTTGTGTAATTTTACAAGATATGTTTTCAAACAACACGAATAAAGCGTTCGAAAGAAATGAAATTCCTATGGATTTTCTTAATAAAGATTCGCACTCTTGGAATGTATTACAGAAGTACATGAGAGCCAAAAAAAATGCTAAAAGCTTAAGTGTTTTGCTGGAAGACAAAGTAACACAAGACGAGGAGCACAAGCAGCACCTATTGAAAGTGACTATCTTATTTTATTAATTACGTATTGTCTTTTGCTAATATTGTTACGGATGCGTCTTGCTTCACTTTTAAAAGAAAATAATTAAGTTATAAAGTGTGCTGTTTATTAACTGCATAGTTTTCGTTATAAAGTATGCTGTTTATTAACTGCATAGTTTTCTAAGAAAATTTATATACGCAAGACAACGACAACTATCTTAAAATAAATTCCAGTAAGAAACAATAATACACACAGACCAACAGGCATCTGTACATTGAATAAATAACATAACAACAATAAAATGTGATACACAGGGAGTAGAAAATTCTTAATTTTTCTATACCTCTAGCGGACAAGTATAAAAGGCAGCGTCTGTGTGGATAGTTACTTAGTTAAAACGTAAACCTCGTGAAGTAAAAACTTGCATCTTTAGTAATTTTTTCTTTATATCAAAGATTAAATAAAACTCTTAATTAATATCGAATGCAGAAGAAAATTAGAGAATTTAATGATAATATTGATTGGAGTGTCAGTGAAACTTGCACATATCTGAACTTTGACATCGGGCCACGCCCAGAAAGCGTTGTTCGAATTGGTTTTAATTTTTAGAACTATGTTTTTAAATCTCATGCCACAATACTTTGGCCGACGCCCTTCAAATTTCAAACAAAAAATTTCTTTTGTATAATCTATTGTCACCCCACTTTTGTGACACTATAAGTAGGGTCCGCTGTATAATAACCTTTTTAAAACATGTCCAAATTCTTTAATACTCTTTTCAATTTCTTCCATTCTTATACTTAAGAGTATAAACTATGAACAACCATGTTTTATACTGCTTTCAGTCGGAAAATGTATTTAATAATGAAAAGGGATTTATTAAAAAGCAGTAGCAGTAAAAAGCGGAATAAGAAATAATGAAAAAATCATGATGAATTATAACGGCTATAAAAACATTATTTCAAATAAAAGAGTTCTTCATTTACTATTTTTCGTAATTAAAAAAAGAAACAAAAAAAAAAGAAAACACATGACAGCTACAGGAAATTCATTATTCATTCTATTATGTAAATCTCTTACATAACAGCTAGTAACATACCAAGAATAATAACTACAACACCATCAGCAGAATCAATATCGTCAGTATATAAAAGCTTTAAATATATGTATGCCTGCTCTTATTGTAACTTGAAATTGTTTGCATAAGCTGTAGCCTTGGCTTTTTAATTAGGTCTCTTTATTAAAATAGAAAAAATTAATTGTGTATTCGCAACTTATAGGAAGTTGTATGTTGTATCAATTTCAAACATACCATTTTTTTAGCTTTAAAAAATATAAAAACTAAAAATAAAATAATATAAAACTAAGGCAATTTCAAGAAATAGTAAACATACATTTCAAACATTTCCCCAACTATAACTTTACAACAGTGTGAATTGAAAAACAATATATAAATGTCCTCTTATATTTAAATCCAAATGTAAGAGAAGTAGGGAATTTTTTATCGTTTAAAACAAAAATGTTTTAGACGCAAGACAGTCTATTATAGATGAATGCCTCAACTAACTAATAGCGAAAACGGACAATTAAACTTTACTTACTTTTTAATTTTTATTACATTATTACATTTGATTTTAAGTATAATTTACAATGTAAAGAGTTTAAGGTTTTCCCCTTCTCTGCTTAATAATTATAAATAGTTACAACTTCCAATTACACACATTAAAGAATTTTTGGAGGCAAAACTTACAAAAACTATTTGATTTTTTTTTTTATTAATTAAAGTATACAAAGATATAAACTACTTAGTAGTTAGATATTGTTGGATGCTACCTTTCACATTTACTCCAAAATTTTACTTTCAAAGAAAATATTTAATTCTGAATTAAAACTGTATTTTTAAAAATTAATTAACAATCATTTAATGAGAAAATAAAGGAAAGATGTACAGCTAAAAATTTACTGGAAAGCTGACTGGTGAAAAAATAATATGAAATAATTAAAAACAGTAACCAGTATTGTGGTAAAATAGAGTCCCCAATATCTTGTATAAATTATGTGAATGATAAGATTTACGTCAGTATCTAGCTGTGTAAGCCATAACCTGACGGTGGATCATACCACTGCAAATGAAATGTAGCGTCATCCTCGCCTTCAGAAACGTGTATCCTCCAGTCACTCCTAGTTGCAACTGCTCGTAATTTCAGTACGTATCAAATTAATCCTTATATATATTTTAAGTTTAAAGACATTTGTGATATACAAGCTAGATCATTGGTATATTGTAATATTATTAAAAAGACTTGGCTTTCATTATGCAAATCTTTACCTTAAAGATTCTCAATTAAGGCTCCTGAGACTTTTGTTTATTGAATGATTTTTGCTTTAAAAATTGTTATATACTAATTTTTACTTTTTATTTGTTTACAGCAAAATGCTTGCAATTATTATTATCAAATATTTTTATTCCAAATGTGGGAAAATAATTCGACAAAATTTTGGCAAATCATTTTCCCAGACAGAATATAAAGCGTAGCAAAAATAACGAGTTTCAGTGCGGTTGTGGGTACTTCTATTTGCAACGTGTTATATTTGTATGTTTACAACTAAATCGCTATACATTGTGCAGGTTGGAATGCTTGTGTCAGCATTGTTCGCCTGTTGCACATCCAAACTTGAAATCCAACACCCTGTATGTTTAGTTAGTTTGTAGCTAATTCATTGCTACTTGTGCAAATTATTTAGAGTGACATATGATGCCACATAAACAATTTAATAAATAAATAATTGCATAGACAATTACAACAAATAATTTACACTACACTGTAGTGGTACAAGTGACCACGTTTGCATGCTACAAAATAAAGAGGTCTACAATAGAACACATTTTTATAAATTTTCATTTAAAGGTTGTCCTTTTCTTTTCTAATGAAGGAAGAAAACAGGATAATACCTTTTATATGAATATAAATAGCACAAAAACACATCGTTTATATAAATTAAGTTTAATGTTTTTTGTTTTCAATTTACCATCAGAAAGTTCAAAGTATCAACCCTACTAAATTAAAATTCATACGTAAACTTTCAAAATGGCAGTGAATACATAATTATATTTTTTATCTCTACGTACAGAATCTGGTATTTGTACCTCAGATTCTGGTGTTCCTCTCAGACCAATTAAAATTTTTTTTTTCATATATAAATTATTTATTGTACCTTCATAATAATATGAACTATAAATAACAAAAAAATAAAAACTATTTTCAAGAGATTCCATTTGGAGCGTTATTGACCAATGCGCCTGTGTCCCTTCTTTTTAATCGGATGTGACCTCTATAATTTAAAATATTCCGAGCAAGGGGATTCCGGTGGCACTCGAGTTTAGTTAAATATTTGCCTGCGTATTGAGCAATTTCAGCTGTCACAAGTGGAATATTTGAATCACGATGTATAATTGAATTTCGCATGTACCACGAAGCTAATGTAATTAATCGTAGTATTTTGTTCTGTCGGCGTTGGATTTTTTCCACATTTAAAGCTAAATCAGTGCCCCTTAGTTGAATTCCATAGCACCATATTGGTTTCAGAAGCGACTTATACAATAGAAGTTTACAGTCCAAACTAAGAGTTGAGTTCCTGCTAATTAGCCAGTATATTTGAGATAACTTGATTTTCATTTAGATTAGCTTTGTGTCGATGTGGTGTTTCCATGTAAGCCTACGATCAAGGATTATGCCAAGATATTTAGCATGCAAATGGTGAGGAATAATTTATTTGTTTATACGAATAGGGAAGCAAGTTTACCTTTTTAAAGTAAAAGTTATGTGGACACACTTTTGCTTGTTTACTTTTATTCTCCATAAATTTAACCACAATTCCAGATGTTCCTGAAGATCCTGAGATGCCACACGCGGGTCTTCGTGAATACTAAGGCAGGCCGTATCATCGGAAAATGTTGAAGTATGGATACTACTACTCACAGGCATACCACAAGTATAAAGCAAATACAAAACTGGACCCAGTGTAGTTCCCTGTGGCACATCGGAATTATCGATGCGGGTTCACTGATGAAATCTCCTTCGGCTATTGGTAACTTCCTTTCCACAATGTAACTTTCCAGAAGCTTCACCATGTTGATTGAGAGATATTTTCTCAACTTATTTAATAGGCTCTCATGCCAGAGTTTATCAAATGCTTGAGAAACATCTAAAAAGAGGGCTGAACAATATTTTCTTTCGTCAAATCCTTCTCTTTCTTTCTGCACTGAAAACGTTATATTACGAACACCTGAAGATATTTAATATAGCGTTGTCACAATGAATGAGATAATTAAGCAAGCCGCTGAACATGCAACTACTGCCTTAACTCCGACTTGTCTTAGAAGAAAATGTTCTGTAGATATTGAACATCTCGTAGAAGAGCTAGAAATTACAAATAGACAAAATGTTTTAGTAGGTAATGCATCTTGGGGTAAGCTGCCTTGTGGTCAAGCCAATTTACTATCTATATATCTTCGGGTTTCATCTTTGTTATCATGAATTTATGATAATCTATTCGCGTAAGATGTTTTTTGATATAATTCTTGATATGTATTAATTCATATATACGCATCGCTATGCAAAATAAAATCATTTTTTTTTAATTTAATTTGAATTTTTTTTTCTTCAGTTGGGGTTAGGAAGTAAATATTAAATTAATTTCAATAACCGAGCTGTAATACTTTGACATTTATTTAGTAAAAAGTTGGAAAATTTTAAGCATGAAACGTTACACTCTTAAGCAAAGAAATTTAATTGTGAATATTTTCTATAAAAATGGTAAAAAAATTCACTGTATCACTTTCTCGGAATCAGGCTACTTCTGAGACCGCTGCCAGTAATTCAATCTCTAAATACATGGCTACCGGTATTGTTGCTTACAATAAACCAAAATATTACGCTCATAGTATCCGTGGTGAAGCAAACTTAGCCGCTGTACAGCAAAGTGTTGAGAATGAGCCTGAAACATAAATTCGTCGACGTTCCCAACAGCACTTTGGGCAACATTTTGCATAAAGATCTTCAAATTCATTCTTATGAAGTTCAACTCGTACAAGCATTTAAGCCGTGTGACCATTGTTTGTATTGGACGTCCAAAGAAAGTAAGTTTGTTTTTGTAGAAAAATTGTCTAAGATTGTTGAGCAGTGAGAAAAAGCATGTTGCACTGCAGCAGCAAGAAAGAAACTGAAGATAACTAAAAGCGCTCACCTTTTTTCAAGCGTATATCCGTCGCACAGTGACACATATCATGGGAAGGCGTCTAACACTCTCTTCTTCTCTGTGCTACCGAGTGAATTTTTATTTTTTGATATAAATGTGAACCGACATTAACCAGAAGTTTTTATTCGTTTATTTCTCTTCGAATCGGGTATACAGAAAGGCGCTTTTCTAAGGGAAGCTGAAATTCAATATATTTTAGAGAATTTATGAATTTCGAGTGGGCATAACACAATAACTAGAAAAACTCGATGTGTTTTCTTTGTTATAAAATATTTAAAAAAACCTAAGCTAAGCTATGAACGACTAGTACGAAATAGTGACGGAAATAAAGCCAACAGAGAGGCAAAAAAAGAAACGCTTACAAGAACAATATTTAGAAGATCCATCATTAAGGTGGATCAGCCAAAGCATGGAAGGGCGAAATAAATGATTGCAGTAGCGAGAACATTTTTTTCTAATTCTAAAACTGCTGCAGGAGTAAATTTTGAATTAATAAAACGATATAAAATCATATTGGAAGTAATATCATGCAATAAGAAGGTAAATGCAAGAAAATTTGTTCAGTATGCTAATGAAAGTTATACACTCACAAATATGATTGCAGGAATGTACCATCGACAGCCTATAAATACTTTATTACGTGGAAAACATTTTACAGCACAATATTTTATATATATTTCTTTCAGAAGAAGCACAAGAAAACATGAACAAAGATATTAGTACGAATGAAGACTTCATAATTATTTTACCGTGGATTTCTGATTTATATTATCTTTAGCAATCGACAAAAAATTTAATTCTACTCCCATGCACTTGGATAAAGATGTCAAACAGCTCGTGGAATATGAAGAGGATAAATATTTAGATGAAATTTTCACTGCAAAAATTATCATAAAAATATGAGTAAAATAGCACAATACATATTGTTACGGATGTGTCTGGCTTAAGTTTAAAAATAAAATAATTATTTTTTATGCTGTTTACTAACTGCGTGGCATGCAAGACAAAAACAAATTTCTGTTTACTAACTGCGTAGAAAGCAAGACAACAATAAACATGCATGATATTTACCATTTGCGTAGTTTTCTAAAAAAAACTTATCTACACGAGACAACAACAAATATCTTAAAATAAATTCGACAAAGAAACTTTATCAGCATAAAAACAAAATCAAAAATACATACAGACATACAGGCGCCTATACATTGAATAACCAACATACAACAACAAAATGTGATACAAAGGGAGTAGAAGATTCTTAAATTTTCCAGACTTTAAATGGACAAATATAAATAGGGCAGCGTCTGAGTGGATAGTCAATCAGTGTAAAATTGAACCTCTTGAAGAAAAGACGTGCATCTTAAGTAAATTGTTCTGTAGTGTCAACCTTGTGTAGTTCAAGTAATAAACTTGTTATTAATTTAAAAACTCTAAAAACTGGTGTTATTTATTTTGCATTAAAGAACTCACAACAAAACGTTTATAAAAGTTATAAACGTAAAAATATTAAAAATTTGTAAACGAAAAATGCATTTTATTTGGAATGAAAAGATCGTCTACAAATATATGTTAAAAGCTTTTTTTCCATTACTCGTCGTGGAAGCGTATAACATCCACTTGGCACAGCCATCTTGCTCTGTTTGGCTTCATTCTGTTTGCATTCTATCATGTGAGGTTGGATTGTCAAAGACTTCGGATTACTGATCGACGCCAGGTATTCTTGGGACTTTTTGCTCATAATGATCCTTGGGAATTTTAATCGAGAGCCATTCGAGTTATGCTCTAAGCGCCTTTTCTAATCGTGTATCCTAATATTTTTACAATTTGGGTTCTGCACTTGTCCTTTGCTATAGGTTAATTTTTGATATTCTATTTGGCTCATATAATAAGAATAATATAAGAATTTGTTAATGAATTATGATTAATGAGGCTATTTACCGTTTTTGGACTTACAATGATTGCCCTAAAATTTTAGAGGGTCGTTAATGTTTAAATTAGAATTTATATGCAATACATTATATCAATATTATATCTAGAAAATTTATGACCTTAAACCCGTCTACTAAGACGTCTTTTGAAAAAATGTGCTAAAATTTGAGTTAAGATAAAACCGTGTAGATGGCTTAATTTAGTAGATAATTTTTAGTTCAGTTAACTTTACTAATTTTAAAATCCAATGCATTTAATTTAAAAATTTCAATCTAATCAAATGTTACCGAATCTGAAACATGTCTGACAAAACGTGATAAGATTAACATCAGCCCCTGGCCGTGAAGCCTTAATATGACGGTAAACTTACGCCCTAAGACGCATACACGTCTTAGTAGGAATTTTCAAGTGCTGTGCCCCCACTCCTTGCTGAAGAGTTATAGACTATCCAACTTCTAGTCCAGTTGCATGCGCAATCTGGTACTTTGATTTTTAACTTTTTTCGTTCAAACTTCCTTCAAAGCCCGATTATACCGTAACCACAACGTTGCTCCCCGAGAGGCCCCACTAATAACCAAAACAGGCCACTAGTCTTGCGGGCAACTGGTTCCCGTGTTGTCAGTGTGGTGTGAGAAGTTACTAGTCGGATTTAGAGAGTCCTGTGTTTCTTCCTGTTTCGGGCTCTTGATAGCTCAGGCGACTTGTGCCGTCTTTTACCCTCGAAGGCACATGTGAAGATGGAGGAAGAGCATATCCGGTGCGAACTATATAGTTTAGTGGGCTATGGCACTTCAAGTGCCTTAGATTCGGAAATAAATACTGCTGATCTAATGAACAAAGTCATCTTACCCCTCACCGACTCAATTGTTCTTATTGTTGTTTATCTTCAGCAATTAACAGCCCAAACTATAAATTGAAGAACTTCCCAAACACAAAGAAATTTATTAAATTATTATATTTCTGATGAAAATTTAAATTTAAAATTGAAAAGATTTAAATAGTATCTTAAACGAAACCCTTTAGAAATATCATGCACCTTTTGAAAGTTTAAAACTTCTTGATATAAACTTTATCAAAGAAGCAAAATGCAATTGCACAAAAGTGTATGAACAAACAATTTTTCCAAATGTGCAAAATACGTAGAAAATATAAACAATGCAACTTAAAGTTTAAAGTATAAAAACAGTATCGAAAAGAACCTTAATGGAAGAAATAACTCCCGTGCAACAACAACATGCTGCTGAGCCAATGCTTTTACATTATTTTTTTTTATAGCAGTTCTGCTTCGTTTTTAATTTGTTTCTTTTTTAATTTTTTATGTTTATTTTCCCCCTTTATTATACAAAAGTGTCTGTGTGTTAAAGTGTTTATTGTATGTTGGGGTATTGTTATGGAAAAAGAAAATTAACTTGTGTTTTTGTTTTTTTTTTTTTTTTGAAGAACAAAATACTTTAAATTAAAATGTGCATATGCATATACTTGTGCTAATGTGTAAGTTAACACCCCTAATGTTTAAAATTTTTGGGAACTTATCTAATACTCTTTTTATTTCTTTTACAATATTCTGACCTAAAATTAACGGGAAAAACCTATTCCTAATTGCGACCCAAGTTACAAACATGTGTGGCAATAAAATTAAAGGGAAAAACTCATTCCTAATTGCGACCCAAGTTACAAACATGTGTCGCAATAATTTAACGGGGAAAACCCATTTATTTAGATATTAAAATAATGCAGACGATATGTCTGCATATTTACCTACTAAGTTTCGTAAACAACAATGTAAGCAAAATAATTTTATTATAAAAAGAATGAAATAAATTGACAAATTCAGTCGTAGTCAAGTACTCGAAAAGAAAAGTTGTTTTAATAAAAATAAGAATAACTGGCGCCCAACGAAATAATTCGGTTTAATAATTTTTACATCCTGAAACAAAGGATTATTATTAAATTTGTCAAAACAATTATTAAATGTGAAAGAAATTGAATAATTTTTAACTGTGAAAAAAAAAATCAATAAAATTGACTGTGAAAAAATTGAACAGTTTATTAAATACGAAAAATTAAACTAACTGTGAAAAAATTTATTAAGTGAGCAAATAAAATTTAACAAATCTTTATAAAAAAAAAAAAAATCATCATTGTGCCACAGAGTAAAGAAGGGAGCCTAAGTAAAGCAAGTGAAAAGGAACAACTCCTGCTTACCAACAAGATGAGGACGAATAACTGGCAGAAGCAGATCATATTTTTAATGTAAGATTATTATTTCTAAGTTAAACTATTTATATTGATTAAAAAGTGTAGAAAAAAAATTTTATTCATTGTTTCAAATTACTTAATATAAGTATCAAAAAAAAGAAAATATATGTAGAGAATAAATATAAATCTTATTCATTATTTTAAACTTTTCGATATCAGTAATTTCAAAAAATATATGAAAATCATATTCACTATTTCAAATAATTTGATATAAGTAAATTTAAAAAAGAAAATATATATCCATAGAATAAACATAAATCACATTTATTAGTTTACAAGTAAAAGTGTAATTTTCCTTTCGATAATGGCAAGACCTAACAATCTAATCAGGGCACCAATTTTGAATAATTTACCGCCCGTAGCCAATAATCCTCCACCACCACAGGGTCAGAATCCGGTTGACGATAACGAGGCTCATATAGCAAATATCGTGCGTAGGATAATTAGGGAAGAACAAGCATTAAATGAAGTAGAGCCTAGAATAGCAGACCAGGAAATAAACGGAAATAATGATTTGACAGATCTGGACAAAATTCCAGACGTAGTAAGATCACTTAGAGAATTTTCAGGCAATAGGACAGAATTTAGTTCATGGAAAAAGAGTACAGAACGGATTCTAAAGATTTACGAACCAATAAGGGGAACGGCAAAATATTTTGGAATATTAAATGTTGTGCGGAACAAAATAATAGGAGAAGCAGACATAGCTTTGGAATCCTATAATACCCCATTAAATTGGGAATCGATTATAAAATGTCTAACAACGCATTATGCGGACCAACGCGATCTAGGAACCCTGGAATACCAGTTAATGTCCATGATGCAAGGAAATTGTACCATTCAGGAATTTTATAAAAAAATCTATGGACACTTATCTCTTATATTAAACAAAATTGCATGTCTAGAAGAAAGCCAGGACGCTATTTATTTGCTTACAAAAAACTATAGGAATAAAGCACTTGACACATTTGTCAGAGGCTTAAGGGGAGACCTTCCTCGGTTACTGGGAATAAGAGAACCTAAGGATCTGAGTGAAGCATTGCACCTGTGCTTAAAGTTGGAGAACCAACAATTCAGGGCATACCATGCAAATAGTACAATGAGAAATCCACCTCCCGTTCCTATTAAGAAATTCAATAAAAATAATAATAATCAAAACCAAGCATTTTTTCCGCATCTAGCACATATTCCTCAAAATTCTCCTAGAGCAACATATCCCAATATGCAACAGAGAACAAATTCAAATCCAAATTCAAATCAATCAAATTTAAATCCATATCAATACGAATTTAACAGATTCCAAAACAATAATCCCTATAGACAAAATTATAACACAAATGGAAACCAACAGAATTTCCAAACAGCTTATCTACCACCACCACGACCATACCAACCAAAACCGCCAGTCCCAATGGATATTGACACATCCATTCAAACTAAAAGAATAGACTACATGAATCGGCCTGCGCCAGATAACAGATTTGCGGGTGTACGACCTTTACCGCAATCAATGCAGTTTAACCAGCCGCGAAAGATGCAGAGAATAAATCATATTGAAGGTAATCAGGTTCCGGACATGGGTACTATACACGACGAAAGAGAACCTGCAGAGCAAGACGAAGAAATACAGGACTTAACAAAATACTTGGACGAAAATTGTGAAGTGGAAAGTAATACACCAAATGAAAATGGATACTCTGAATTTGCAGATATTCATTTTTTAGGTTAACGAACTCAACGTTACCCTACTTTCAGTGCAAGGCTAGTGATGGTAAGATATTTAAGTTTTTAGTAGACACTGGGTCGAATAAAAATTATATTCAACCAGAATTGGTTAAGAACCCTGTGCCAAATGAGACCGTTTTTCAAGCAAACTCCGTCGGTGGAAGGGTTACAATTACCCATCACACCATACTAAATTTATTTGGAGTACTCACAGAAAACTTGAAATTCTTTTTGTTGCCTTCACTGAAATCCTTCCACGCCATATTAGGTAACGATAGTTTGAAAAAATTGAACGCTGTTATATACACTTCTAAAAATTACATGACAATAAATAATTCGATAAGAGTTCAAATAAAACAACTACAGTCCGATTTAGTAAATAATTTAAATATTAGAACAAGTCATCTCTCAAAAGAACAGACACAAAAAATAGTACGACTATGCGACAAATACTCCACACTCTTTTCAGAACCAAACGAAAGATTGACATTTGCTACGAATGTCAAAGCTGAAATCAGGACCTCGACTGATGATCCAATCTACACCAAAAGTTACCCGTACCCTATTTCAATGAAGGATGAGATAGAGAAACAGATTGATGAACTGCTTCATCAGGGTATAACAAGACCTTCCAGATCACCATTTAATTCTCCCGTTTTGATAGTGCCAAAGAAGTTAGACGCTTCTAATGAAAAAAAATATAGGATGGTTATAGATTATCGTAAACTCAATAGCGTGACAATACCCGACAAGTACCCAATACCAGAAATCAACGAAGTTCTTGCAAAACTCGGGAAAAACAAATGGTTCTCGGTATTGGATCTCAAGAGTGGTTTCCATCAAATACCTCTCAGAGAAAAAGACATCGAAAAAACGGCATTTTCTGTGAACAATGGAAAATACGAATTTGTCCGTTTACCGTTCGGTTTGAAAAACGCCCCAGCGGCATTTCAACGAGTGCTCGATGACATGTTGAGGCACCACATCGGAAAAATATGTTTTGTCTATATAGATGATATTATCGTATTTGGACAAGATGAGGAGTCTCACTTAAGAAATATTGAAACCATTTTTGATACTCTTCAGAGGGCAAATCTAAAAGTCCAGTTGGACAAGTGCGAATTCTTAAAGAAACAAGTTGAGTATTTAGGGTTTATCATCTCAACAAAGGGTATAAGAACAAATCCGGAAAAAGTCAAAGCTATTCAAGAAATATCACCTCCAAACACAGTAAAAGAGCTCAGATCATTCCTGGGCCTTTCGGGGTTTTATAGACGATTCATAAAGGACTACGCAAAAATGGCAAAACCCCTTACAGCCCTTTTGAGGGGTGAGGAGGGACGGATGTCGAAAAAAAACTCTGCAAGGATACCTGTGTTTTTGGATGACAACGCCTTGGAAGCTTTCAAGAAAATAAAGGATTCACTCGCCTCTGAAGAAGTTATGCTCTCATTTCCAGATTTTAACAAAGAATTTCACCTAACAACCGATGCATCAAACTATGCCCTTGGCGCTGTTCTCGAACAGGACGGCAAACCTATTATGTTCATATCTAGAACATTAAACAAGGCCGAGGAACACTACGCAACAAATGAGAAGGAAATGCTTGCGATAGTGTGGGCACTTAAAGCGTTAAGAAATTATTTGTATGGATCAGTAAAAATAAAAATATTTACTGATCATCAGCCACTTACATATGCATTGGGAAATAAAAATACAAACAGTAAGTTAAAAAGGTGGAAAGCCATCTTGGAAGAATATGATTATGAGATTAAATACAAACCTGGTAGCAGTAACATAGTGGCAGATGCATTGTCAAGACCACCACAGGCTGTCGAAGTGAATTCTTTATCTGTTACACAGCATAGTCACGAAAGTTCCGCTCAAAATTTGGTACAGTTTGCAGATGCACCGTTAAACGCATTCAAAAACCAAATAATAATAACAACAGGTGACTTACCATCTTATAATTTCGAAATAATATTCCCCACCTATCATAGACATACAATAGTAGACATAAAATTTGACAGAGACAAGTTAGTAAAAATTCTGACTTCCTATCTAAACCCTTCGGTAACTAACGCTATTATGACGGATGATAAAACACTAGGACTAATACAGGAACTTTGGTCGACGCATTTTACAAAATTTAGAACAAAATACACGAGGACTATCGTAAAAGACCTGACATTAGAAATCGAACAGGAAACGGAAATAATAAACGAACATAGACGTGCCCACAGAAACCCAAGAGAAAACAAAATTCAGCTTCTGAAGAAATTCTATTTTCCACATATGCACGCAAAAATAAAAAGAATAGTAAAACAATGTAAAATATGTTTAGAGAACAAATATGATCGTCATCCAAATAAAATAATACTA
The DNA here is from genome assembly GCA_030448955.1 of Trichopoda pennipes. Lineage (NCBI taxonomy): Eukaryota > Metazoa > Arthropoda > Insecta > Diptera > Tachinidae > Trichopoda > Trichopoda pennipes. The sequence continues at coordinate 47,893 of JASKUP010000123.1, read as the reverse complement.
GGCGAAACACCTATCCCACAATACCCCGGTCAATATGTTCATATCGATATCTATCATACCAATGGCAGAGTCATACTAACAGCCATTGATAAATTCTCCAAGTACGCCCAAGCGAGAATAATAAAATCTAGAGCCACAGAGGACGTCAAACATCCATTACAAGAGTTGCTGGTTTCTTTTGGAATACCGGAAAATGTTGTTATTGATAATGAGAAGTCACTGAATTCGGCTTCTATAACTTTCATGCTAGAAAACCAATTGGGTATTAACATTTACAAAACACCACCCTACACTAGCTCTGTTAACGGTCAAGTGGAACGTTTCCATTCGACCCTGACAGAAATAATGCGATGCATGAACGCGGAAAACGTGCATAATTCCTTTGAAGATCTTTTGATCAACTGTCTAAACAAATACAATCATTCTGTTCATTCCTCAATAAAAAGAAAACCTATTGAAATATTTTTTGGTAGAAACATAGCCCCGGACCCCCTAGCTTTAGAACAAGATAGACTAAAAATCATACAAAACTTGACAGAAAAACAAGAGAAAGATTTAGCTCATCACAATAAAAATAGGATCGAAAAAAAGACTTATAAAACAGGTGATCAAATTTATGTTAGGAGCAATAAAAGAATAGGAAATAAGCTTACACCAAGATACAAAATAGAAATAGTTCAGGACGACAGAGGAGGAACTATTTTGACAAAATCAAATCGCGTGGTTCACAAAAATCTAATTAAAAACCAATAGATAGATAATTTCAATGTGCCATATGTAAGTTTGATAGAAGCCCTGGAGTTTGGTAAGGTGAAAATATAATTAAATAAAACTTCTATTCTTTACATACTTAGTCGACTTGCCAATTATCGAGGGGGAAACATGCCATAGTTTGTTTATAAAACCCGTTAAAAGATTAAATGTAGCTGTTAACATTAATAATGAAAATTTTGTACGGTGTAAAAACTCCGTCCTCGAGGTAAAATCAGCATGCAGAAGGGTAAATGATGTGGCTATTTGCAACTATAAAAATTTAGAAAATATTACCGAATCGAGTTGTTTGCCAAAGTTACTTAACGGAATGCCCTCAAAATGTCCAACCTTTAACAATCAACATTTGCCCGTAGTGAAGGAAATAGCACCGGGACTTATATTACTAAATGGTCATAACGGGTCAATATGGATAGAAAATGGAGAGATCAGTCTAACTGGTATCTTTGTCATCAAATATCATAACGCTACAATCACCATGGGAAGAAGAGCATATTCCTGCAAAGAAATCTCTATGATGAAACCCCTGTCAGCAGTGATAAGTGCGCCTAACACCATCGAAAAATATGAAGAAATGTTATCCTTGGAAATGCTTAAGGAGCTTCACATCAACAACGCAGGCGAGATAAAGAAACTGATTACCAACTATAAATTTAGCGTTGCTACACTGATAATCCTAATAGTGGCCTTAAAGGGTGGCCTAATTTTCAAGTTGCTAAAAAAAGAAAGCCTGTTTCAAAGCTAAAAATAATGACAAGCCAGAACATCCTCCAGAAGCATCGAATACTTACTTTCATTACCCATCCAACGAGGACGCTGGAAACTAAGAGGGGAAGAGTTAACACCCCTAATGTTTAAAATTTTTGGGAACTTATCTAATACTCTTTTTATTTCTTTTACAATATTCTGACCTAAAATTAACGGGAAAAACCTATTCCTAATTGCGACCCAAGTTACAAACATGTGTGGCAATAAAATTAAAGGGAAAAACTCATTCCTAATTGCGACCCAAGTTACAAACATGTGTCGCAATAATTTAACGGGGAAAACCCATTTATTTAGATATTAAAATAATGCAGACGATATGTCTGCATATTTACCTACTAAGTTTCGTAAACAACAATGTAAGCAAAATAATTTTATTATAAAAAGAATGAAATAAATTGACAAATTCAGTCGTAGTCAAGTACTCGAAAAGAAAAGTTGTTTTAATAAAAATAAGAATAACTTGTACAAGTACATGTATGCATATGCTATTGTGTGCGTACATTAAATTCGTATTTTGTGTTTAATTCTTAGTGTTATGTTCAACACTTTATATGTACTAATTAAAGATTTTATTTTCTGTGTGGATTTATTTTTGCATTTTCTACGAGGGTATTTTGAAAATAATTCAGCTTTTTAACTTATTGTTACATTTATTCCTTTTAATAAACGTTTCGTTATATTGAGTTTTTTTATTGCAAAATAATAACACAGAACATATAATAGTTATAGTTTTTTGACCTTTTTAATATTTTTGAGTAGTTAATTATAAAGCACTAGGTCACTATTTAATAAAAAATTTTTAAAAAACTTTTATTTTTTATTTTTTATTATTTTTTCGATATTTCGCCACACCGTTGGTTGACATCATCAGGAAAAAAAGTAAAAAATAAAAGTTTTTAAAAATTTTTTATTAAATAGTGACCTAGTGCTTTATAATTAACTACTAAAAAATACCACAGAACTTTAGAGTTTTAGATTTAAGCATTTATTTACTTGCAAAGAAAACAAACGAATAAAAGCTTACTTTACAAATTAAAGCCAAACTTGCCTACTAAAAGTTGGAAAGTTACTTATGTGGTCGCCAATTTATCATTAGAGTAGGAGACTTTACAAGCCTCACTCAGCCTTGCAGGAGTCCCGCAAGGCAGTATACTAGGTCCTACCTTGTCTTTAATTTATGCGTCTAACATGCCAATAGAATCCCAACTCCGCACTTTTTGCAGATGATACTGCATTTCTTAGTGTCCATGAAGAGCATCGATTAGCCTCGCGAGATTTGCAGAGACATATTATAAATTTAGAGAAATGGCTAAAACTCTGGAGAATCAAGGTAACTGAACAGAAATTTGTTCATGTGATTTTTACATTGCGCAGGGAAACATGCTTGCCAGTCAAGATCAACAATCAAGTAACCCCGCAGCTCAATGAAGTCCAGTAACTTGGCATTTACCTTAATCGCCGGCTTACGTGGAAGTCTCATATTGATGCAAAACTGACTCAGATGAAACTAAAAGCAGTGCAACTGAATTGGCTTATCAGTAGAAACTCTACCCTGAAATTGGATTGCAAACTTTTGTTGTACAAGGTGATTTTAAAAACTATCTGGTGTTATGGAATTCAATTATGGGGTACAGCCTTAGCATCAAACATTTTTAAAATTCAAAAGCAACAAAACAAAATTCTCGGTATGATTACAGCAGCTCCATGATATATTAAAAACTCTCGTATTCACGACGACCTAGGCGTACCCTTGGTAAGAGCAGAATTCGCTAGGTTCGCGATTAAGTATAACGACAAACTTGAAACATACCCTATCCCACTCGCACGTAGCATCCTTAATTTTGGCGGCCATGCTCAGTTCAAAGGGAGGGATACCTTTGCTATCATCCGAGCATAAGACAGATGACCTTGCAGATTTAACATCCCTTGCAATATTACTTTGTTGTCTATGCATTGGCTAGCTTCAAATAAATATTTAGTATTAAGATTTGTACACTTATTGTTGGTTCATATTAATGAAGACTCAATAAATAAATAATTGTGTATAAAAAAGAAGGACTTTTGAAGACTAATTGGTTTGTAAGATCAAGGACAATCAGCATATTTTCTAGCTTTTCTTGTAGAAATAATATCTATAATATTGCCATATTTTAGATAATTAGCTTAGGCACCGATATAAGCTGATAATCCCAGTGTACATCTAATACCATATATCTAAACCCTTTCTGAAGCAAAGCTTTTAAATTATTATTCATCCTATACAAGCGCGGTAACTTTGTTCTTTAATTACTCATCGATGATTTCCACTTTACCAACTGAATCGAATATGTGACTTTCAACTTTCTAGCTGTTAAAGATTAGCAATTTCTATATATTTACTTGCGAAATAGTTAACGGATCGGTAAGGTTTGATGATAAAAAGAAGATTGATTTTATATCGCTGAGTGTGATAAATAATACTATTATATTTCCGGACTGGAATGCTGTTTGATTTTTGAAATACTCCAGAATGGAGAAGGCTGTTATTATTTCTGTTCCATTAAATATTTTTGCAATTTTTAATTTCTTCAAGAATTATTTTATACTTCCAAGATGAGATGGGTCTCAAAAATTTTTCCATTTTCTTCTGAATACATTTCTTATTCGGCTATGCTTTATGTGTAGTGGTAAAGTTAACGGACTTGGATTCTAATATTTGTTTCTAATATTTACCGTCCCTTGTACAGCTAAGATTAGTATCACCGTCTTCTTTTCAATGTGTTTCTTTGAATTTGATAATACACTGAAGGCTATATCTGTAGAAAAAAATGCATTAGAAGAATACCGATATCTAAAAACATATATAAAGGGTCCGCCAAATAACTTTTTTTTAAATGCTATAAAAAAAACTACACAGCACGTAGCGCCGTCCTGTTGAAACCAAATGTTGCCAATATCCTCCTCTTCAATTTTTGTGAACAAAAATTCGTTTAACATGGCCCATTGACTGTAACGGCCACTCCTGAAAAATGGCTGAATTATGCCTCTGGACGAAAATCTGCACCAAACAGTGGCTCGTTTTAGGTGCGTCGGCTTTTCAATGTATACGTGCTGGTTTTCTGTACTCCAAATGCGACAATTTTGCTTGTTTACAAGATCAAGATCTATGAGTTTCATCTAAAAAGATGATTTTTTTTGCAAAATCGGCATTTTAGCGAAGCGTTGTTCAAGCGTATACACAACCATATTCGTTCAGCGAAAGGATAAAACTAATTATCCGTCAAATCAAACATGAGGTAAGTGTTACCATTCACGAAATAAGCACTACTTGAAAAAAACGTTAGATGGCGGACCCTTTATAAACATAAACTTAACGCTGAAGTCTGCTAAGGAAGTATCTTGGGATCAGTTTTATATAGCCCATATACCTAGGAAACACCAAATAGCGTTCATGTCTACACATCGATAAATGCCGATGACACTGGTCTTTTAAGCATTCATGAAAACACCCTATTAACATCCTGATATTTGTATTATCATATATAAAACGGGACTGAAGGTATAGAGAGCAATATTTAATGAAAAAAAAATGCATGAACATAACATCTACATTATCATCTTGGTTGAATAATTAACCAAATTAAACCACAATTAATGGAAGTTGAGTACTTCGGGATAGCTTGATAGACGTTTGGTATAGAGAAGCCATAGAGAACAGCAAGTGCGAGATATTAAAAATTCCATTACGGAAAGCGAAAGTTATATACACAGCCGCTAGATAAATTAGGGCGTAACTAGTATCTTAATTAGCCTTTCGCAATATCATGAGCAAAGAAACCATCTCCATTCATTTCTTAAATAGCACAAGTAATTAAGTTTGCTGACTGTTAAACTTTAGACGGATATACAATCTTATTTGACAAAAAATTAGACCTTAAAAACTCTGCATTAGAAATTTTTCTAAAAGAATTGCATTCCTTAGAAAAGTATTTTTTATTAATTTGAAGATTTTTAAAACCCACTCTCGCATAATTTTTTGCACGTTATTGCATTGTTGCGATATTACTAATTATAAGAAAACTAAGCAACAAATAGAAAATATAAACAATGTATTGTAAGAATTTTATTTTAAAAATCTTAACTTTAAATTTCTTAACTTACTTTTAAATTTTCACATTATAAGTATGAGAACAATAAATCATTACATTAATAATAATAACTATTTAAAGTTGCTCAATTTAACATTTATTTACGTTTAAGTTTTCAAGTGAATGTTTAAACTGATAAATAAGTCGGGCAAAAAATCAACAGTCCTAGCCTATGTCCCTTATGACCATAACGAAAACCATCCTCAGGCATATCGTCATAAACACATTGTTACGTTTATTCCTTTTAATAAACGTTTTGTTGTAATGAGTTTTTTTATTGGAAATAATAGCATAGCACTTTAGAGCTGTAAATTAAATTAAAGGATTAATTTTCTTTCAAAACACAGAAAATAAACACAACGGTAACTTTGTTGTCTTCATTCAATAATGTTTCAACTTGAATTAATTCATTTTCCCAGCAAGTGGTGGTCATAAGCGGTTTTGTCATATGTAACAATATTCTACGTTAACACCTCCCTTGTTGTTAATGTTGTTGCACGGAAAATATTGCCTTAAGAACACCTAAAGACATTGATGAAAGAATTGAAAACCTTGCTGAAAACCTTAGATTTGCTACCACTAATCACATTGAATACTAATTTATGCGTCTAACATGCCAATAGGATCCCAAATCCACACTTCAACTTTTGCAGATGATACTGCATTTCTTAGTGTCCATGAGGATCATCGATTAGCCTCGCGAAATTTGCAGAAACATATTATAAATTTAGGGATATGGCTAAAACTCTGGAGAATCAAAGTAAGTGAACAGAAATTTGTTCATGTATCATTTACATTGCGCAGGGAAACATACTTGCCAGTCAAGATCAACAATCAAGTAATCCCGCAGCACAATGAAGTCAAGTACCTTGGCATTTACCTTGATCGCCGGCTTACGTGGAAGTCTCATATTGATGCAAAACTGACTCAGATGAAACTAAAAGCAGTACAATTGAATTGACTTATCGGTAGAAACTCTATCCTGAAATTGGATTGCAAACTTTTGTTGTACAAGGTGATTTTAAAACCTATCTGGTGTTATGGAATTCAATTATGGGGTACAGCCTTAGCATCAAACATTTTTAAAATTCAAAAGCAACAGAAGAAAATTCTCGGTATGATTACAGCAGCTCCATGATATATTAAAAACTCTCGTATTCGGGAAGACCTAGGCGTACCCTTGGTAAGAGCAGAATTCGCTAGGTTCCCGATTAAGTATAACGACAAACTTGGAACACACCCTATCCCATTCGCACGTAGCATCCTTAATTTTGGCGGCCATGCTCAGTTGAAAGGGAGGGATACCTTCCTTCCGAGCATAAGACAGATGACCTTGTAGATTTAACATCCCTTGCAATATTACTTTGTTGTCTAGCATTGGCTAGCTTCAAATAAATTTTTAGTATTAAGATTTGTACACTTCTTGTTAGTTCATATTAATGAAGATTCAATAAATAAATAAAAAAAAAACATTGAATTCTAAAATAGGAATAACCGAACTTATTTTTAAGAAATCGAACAACTTCTATCAGAAAAAAAAGAGCTAATAAAAAGTGACTAAAGAACGCACGAATCAATTAAGAATCTACTTGAAGCTCAAAGAATAGCTTAATTTATTACATATTTAGAAGGTCTGGACGGTACTCCTCAGAGCAACTAAAATATTAAAAAGACCAGTTAGGGGTAAGCACCCCGTGAGAAAAAACAAGCCTCTAGTATTGAAAAAATCAACAATAATGTGCTTGCCCAGGTACCTAATGTTACTAGGAGGATCATTCCATTTATTTTTTACGCCATATTGAGTCTGCAGTATTTTTCTACAGAGTGGAAAGTGACTATGGTGTTAATAATACCTAAGCCAGGTAAGGGCCATACTTAAGTGGACTCTTATAGGCCAACTTTTAAAACTTTTCGAAATATTGCTAATAGCAAAGTTGAGTCCAATACTGAGTAAGGGGGAATGCATCCCTAATCATCACACAAACATACGAATAAGTACATGAGAATAAGTACATAAGAAATTAATTGAAAGAAAAAACAGATTGCTCAGTTTATTTTTATTGATGATTTCAAGCATTTTACAATGGCGGCTTAATACAAAATAAAGCTAAATTTGCCTGCAAGCATTTGAAAAAAAAATACTTAATTGTTCGTAAATTCAAAATCGAGGAAGAAAGCGCAGCTCAACTAATTGAAGCAGGGGTCCCCAGCATACTGGCTCCTACCTTATTTTTTTATTTATGCTTCGGGCAACCAATTAGCAGCAAATTACATATCTCAACGTTTGCGGATGATACAGAATTGCTCAGCCTCCACAAAAGTCATCAGGAAGCCTCACGAAATTTATAGGAATACATTTACACATTAGAGAATTGGCTAAAGATGTCGAAAATTAAGGTGAATGAACAAAAATGTTCTCATGTTACATTTATACTGCTTAAGGAAACTTGTTCGATCATAATTTATTATTCATTTATTATTCATTTATTATTGAACAAATTTATCTTCCAATTTCTAAACCCGCAAAGCTTTTATGCTTGTCTGCAGGATATTAAAACTTAAAAAATAAATAAATTCGTTTATAACTAGTTATTCAAAAATTATATTTCACAGTCTGTGTAGTAACAAGTTTTGATTTATTGTGAGTCCATTAGGTATTCCTTTATTAGCTTATTCCTTTTGTTTTCGTGCATTATGCTGATTATTTCAGTCGGTATTTTGTTCAAAATTGTTGCCAATGTTACAGGAAGCGAACTTCTTTAATACTCGTTTGTGAATCGTTCCACTTTAAATCTTCCTTGAGCTCGTCTCCGCGTGTTGCGAATATGTTCTATCGGCTTTAGATATATGTTATCATTGTAGAATTCTTTGGCCAAGGTTGCATAATAGATGTTCTTCACGCTAAGAACTTGAAGGTCTTTGGCAATTCTTATCAAGGCCCGGTTGTTGGGATTCGTAAGGCTTCTGTTTAATTCATTGTCGTCCGTTGCTCTTTGAAGGTTGTTGCCATAGTTGCTGATTGCGTAGTTGTCGTTTTCCGTTGTGCTGCGTATGTTCATATTCATGTTAATGTTATAATCATGGTAATTATTGTTTCCAGTTTCAGATTGTTTTGTTTTTAACAATCAAATAATTCCCCAATACAACGAAGTCAAATATTTCGGCATTCATTGATACGAAGTTGACTCAGATGAAATTGAAAGCTGCACAAATTAATTGGCAGTTAAAATTGAATTGCAAACTTTTGCTGAAAACGCAATTCTGAAGCCAATAGAGTGCTATGGGATTCAATTATAGGGTGCCGCCTCCGTCTTGAATATTGAAAAAATTCTAAGACGGCAAAATTTGTATAATTACTACTGCTTCCTGATATATCAAAAATCTACGAATTCAGGAGGGTCTAGCTGTGCCTCTCGAAAAAAACATATCTCACAGTATGCCGTAAGTCATATCAACAAACGTGAAAGCCACTCCAATTCGCTTGCACGTTGAAAAGGAGCGATACCCTTACCACTATAAGAGACTAAGATAGATGATTCAAACCTGCATGTATATGTAGTACTCACAGAAACCAAACTTTTGTTTAGCATTGGCTGGACTAAAGCAATTTCTTTTTTTTAGAATTAAGCTTTGTATACTTATTGTTAGTTCAGTTTATCTGAAAGATTCAATAAATAAATTAAATGAAACAAAAAGTAAGACGTTTGATCGGTGATGCAGAACAAGTAGTATTATTTGGATAAGTTATAAAAACCAATATTGGGAGAAAAATTCGCCAACGTTTAACCAAAGAAAAATAATTATTTTTAATTTTATACTTTTTCGAACATTTCCATATTAACAAAATAGTTATATCAGCCAAGCCGAATCGTGTATATTTTAAAATATATATTTTACAGATGCCAGTATTCAAAACTTTGAGCAATTTCCGTCGCATAAAATTCTATCAGGCTACAATTTTTAGCATTTGAAAACAAAAAAAAAATAGTTTGGTTTGCCTCCACTCATGTGACTCACATCAGATTTTTAAAGTTTATCACTGCGAAATAAACATTAGTTTATTATACTTTAGAAGTTTTTATCTCTTTCAACTCATATTCATTTTAAAACAAAAATATAAAAGTTTTCAAATAATGTTGCAGCATATCTCTGCCACCAGAAAGACTCACATTTTTATAGTTTCAAAGAGTTTCTTTATTGAATTTTGCAAAATTTTAATGATGTGATGCCGGTCTAAATTTGTGCACAACTCTCTATTAAACACAAAAATGCACTCTTTTAAAAGGAACATCTGTAACAAAAACACACCAAAGAGAGAACTTACTTAAATTTGTTTTTTATTCGATTTTTGATTTCTGTCATTTCTGTTTTAGAAAAAAAAATATTGTGATGGCACTTCTCTCGTACTTTCAATTGTGGCAATCGATTCAAGTGCGAATGCAAAAATTTTTTATGTTTCGGAAAGTTTTTGATTTAAACTAACAATTTAAAGTTTTTGTGTTTAATGATGAGGAATTTCGTTTGATTTAGTTTAGTTTTCCATGTGATTGAATCGCAAAGTTTTTAAATTGAACAGATGTTAAAATGACAGAAAAAATTTTCTATGTTAAAGAAATAACTTAGTTTTAAGCTGATGCTGGTATTTTTGACAGAAAATTTTAGTTTTTGAAAATGTTTATTTGTTGGCAAATATAATTTTCATGTAAATTGTTTAAAAATAAAAAAGTTTATCTTAAATAACTGATTTATTAGCAAACAACATTCAGTGTTATACTTTAAAACAAAAATTATACACACATAAAATTACAATGCATCAAGAAAAAATAATGATATTTGTTCATATAAAGCATAAAAAAGAACTTTAATAGTGACATTATAAACGAATAGATAAACACGAGCTTACACAATTTTCACACCATTGAAACTTCTTATACACTTTAACAAATAAAAAACACTCTCAAACCGACCCACTTACCAAAAATATTAAATTAGCTACGCATAAAATGACAGGGTGTGGGATAATTTACCTGAATAAGTAGACACAACCCTTATAAAAGAACGATATAACCAACACTTGTTATACTAACAGACATAACGCTAACTCTCCAGTACTATCTAGAAAGGCGGATTGAAAATGATGCCATCGCATCGAAAAAGCAGTCAGTAATGACGGTTTTTACCGAGGAGAATGATAACAGTATATATCGGGTTTTTTTAAAAGAAGTTTATCTTTCAATTATGGCAACACCAGCAACATAATAGTTTTGACATTTAGGTTTTTATGCGTACAACAAACGCAAATCGAACGAAAATTCCATTAAAATAATTAAAGTCCACTATGAAAATGGTGGTTCTGTTGAAGTATCCTTTCGTAAAATACAACATAATCATCTTTCTGAGACCGCTATTACGAATTTGGTAGTTAAATTTGAGTTGACAGTCTCGACACAAAATGTGCAAACACCAATGCATATTTAACCGGGTCGTTCAACTGAAAATATTGCAGCCGTAAGCCAGGGTGTTGAAGCAGATCCAAAATTGTCAATTCCTCGACGTTCTCAAAAATTGGAGTTATCCAAAACCACCACATGTCGAATTTTGCATAAGGATTTGCCTTCGAAGCCTGACAAGGAAGGAATTGCAGCACCCATTCACATCGCCGTATATCCGTTCAATTCATTCACGAACAACTGGCTGATTTTTCTACAAAACCTTTTTTAGACGAAGCAATTTTCACTTGTCAATAAGCCAAATTGGACTTCTGAAAATCCAAGAGCGATTATTGTGAAGCCTTTGCATACTCAACGTGTCACTGTATGTGGTTTGGAGATGGGATAGGGCCGTTTTTTTCGAAGATGTGGTTTGAAATGCAGTAACGGCCAGTGTTTCACGCTATCGCGAAATGCTAATAACTAAATTTTATGCTATTATTGGCGGCAAGGATATTACTGTCATGTGGTTTCAAGAGGACTGTGCCACATGTCACTTAGTCAATGAAACGATCAATTTATTGCAAACCAAATTTCCGGATCACATAATTTCACGACAATCAGCAGTTAAGTAGCCATTTAGGTCGTGTGATTTAACACCACTGTATTATTGTTTGTGGGGCTAAGTTAAGGACAGAGTCTATGCGGAGCAAATCGAATCGATTTCAGCCTTCAAATTGAAAATCCGTGATATTATTAACGAAATAAGATCGCCAATTTGATAAAAAATTATTGAAAAATTTGATAATATTATGGACATTTAGCAGTGTGGTCGTTGTGGATATTTGCTAGATATTATTGTTGATTCATAATTGCCGAACTTTTCTCTTTTTTGAGTTATTTTGCTTTAGAAAACAGACTGCTTAATGAAAAACCCTATTGTCAAGTGTAATAATTTTTTTTAAATTACTTTAACATGGGAAAGTGTAACGGCACGATTCCTCTGGTAGCTGAGGTATGCTCAGCGGCGTCCAGGTCGATGCAAAGCTGACTGTTGAATAATTTGAGGGTTCCCATGCACCAGAACCAATTATTCTGTTTATTCACATATCCATTAAAATGAAAATGTGCCTCATCACTCGTTATGATTTTTTCATGAAAAATCAGGGTTGTCATGGGCAAGCTGTAACATGCCATTGGCACATGTACGGCGGCGTATATGGTCTTGTGGAGAAGATCTTGCGACAACTGAATCTTATATGGAAACAAATACAAATCCTTGTGCAAAATTCTGGCCAAACTTGTTTTTTGAAGACCTAGCTTTGGAGCACGGCGATTGAGGTTAATGGATGATGAATGATGAATGAACACTTTCTTGAGCAGCAGTAATGTAATCAGCCGATCTTGTAGTTCGTTGTGGTCCATGTTTGGTAATATCACCTACAGGCTCTCTTTCTTTAAATATCATTCACTACACGACAAATAAAGCGTTTTGTTAGCACGTTGCTTCTTCCAAAAATTTCACATAACTTTCTCATCGTCACTAGTAATCGATGATTGATTTTGATGAAATGTTTTAACGATTAAAACACGTTGCGTTACCGAATTTTTTTTTTTCCATAATAAATTTAACGCGTATCTACTTCAAGACTACCAAATATGAGCTAATATGAGCTGTCAAGACTCTAATGTTTACCAAAAAGGCGGAAAAAAATAGTATACCTTCCTGGTGTACACCCGGTTTTAAAAAAGGAAAAAATGTCATTAAGTAAAAAGTAAAAATATAAATTAAAAACAAATGTTTTCAAAAAATTTTTTCTTTTCAAATTGTTATTTTTTGTTTTTGTAAAATATAAAAAAAATTTCCTGAAAAAGCTTTCCACAGGAAAGTGAAATATCGAGAAAAAAATATATATATTGTTAATTAAAAAAGACCGTTGAAAAGAATATTTATATTTATATAAGAATTTTTGTTTAAATAAAATGAAGTAAGCTTGACTTCTGTAAATATTATTTCATTATTAGGCTGCAGTTCGGTGGTGAAAGCAGCCATCGGCAGTAGATACACCACAGTCGACTGCATTGGTGTGTAGGGGAAAAATAAGTACAAAAGGGCGAACAACAGTAAGAATAATTGAATTGGTGTGCGACCGGCGGCAGGATCACAGATAATTATCTCATTCTATTTTATTATTTTGGACTGGTAGTCGGGGTATAGATGAAACCGTAATAACACCCAGCCGAATCTATACCCTGAGATAGGACAAACTGCGATGGAGCAATCACCGACAGAGTCGTGGTTATACCCAGCCGAGTTGATGTCCGCAGTGGCCACCGACAGTGACCAGGGCAGTGAACGGTTACGCCGTGGTTATACCCAGCCCAGCCTATAGTGCCTTGGCTTTTGCGGCGTACAGACAAATTTCAACAGAGCGATCACAGACAGAGCCGTGGTTACACCCAGCCGAGTTTGTGCCCACAGTCACCATCCACCGAAGCAGTGGAGAGTTGCGCCGTGGTTTTTACCCAGCCCAACTTACACTGTGAGGTGACATTTTTCGAACACTGACCGAGTGACGTAGAATCGAATTACCTAAGCCGCCTGCACGCACACCAGTGCATAAGATACGAAGCCCGAGCTGCAGTCAAGCAGAAAACCGAAAAATAAGGAAATCCTTTCCTTAATAAAGAACAAGCTTGTAATCAAGGTTTTGTTTTTAATCGACACAACACGACCCTGGACGCCGCTGAGCATACCTCAGCTACCAGGAAAAGCGTGACGTTACAAAAGGTTTAAAAAAATTAAACGATTTAATAAAAAAAATTTTTGTCCGTTTTTTTTTTAAATTAAATATTAATGAAACTAACTTCAAAGAAGACTATTTTGCAGAAATAACCTATTCGGAGACAAAGTGCCGGGTAGGATTTATGTATTTCATACTAAATTTTGCCTTAAAATAGTGCAGCAATCAACAGCATAAAATAATGTGGGTGATTTCATATAGTCCAGATATTTCTTTCCATTAAAATAAATTGGGTTTAATGTAGTTATCGGTAAGATTACGAGAACAAACACCGTCGTTATTTTTTTAATGAAACTTACATACATTTGCGAAGTGAAGCTTGATAATCGTTAACAGCTTGTTTTTGCTCTAGTCATTTCCAGCACTCAAAAAGTATATTTTCCTTTAGTGTGCCGACTGAGGTACAGCTGCCTATACGCTTTAGCATCACTTGAGTTATTAGTTAATAATCAGAGTTACCCTTGGTGATATTCGTTCGGAATCTCATATTTAATAATAATTTGTATGTTTATCATATATTAAAATTACGCGTTCTACAGCTTTTGTTTTTATATCTGTAATATGTTTTTGCTATGGTAGACTACATAGTATAAGTGTGATCTAAGCACTCTTGTTATTGTACGGCATTTTGTCATATTATACTTTGCTGCTAGGCATGATAGCACCATCTTGGCCCCATTTCGGTAACGTAGCAGATAATTTTCTCATATGACAATATGATACTCATCATGCTATACATAGGATAAACGTAAGGGTAAGGGTAAACATGAATTAATTTTTATTGTAAAAATAATTTTATCCCGCATATTTATTAGCATAAAATCATTTATATAGAATTTATATGTGAGATATTTTATAAATAAATTTTTTAAGCACAAGGTCTTTATGCAAAATTAAATGAATTTTATTTTTATTTTCAACAATTTATACACTTTTCCATTCCTGGTTATGCCACCTAATGGTGTGGCGAAATATTGAAAATAAATAGAAAATTTTTTTAATATTTATTTAAAAACCTTGTGCTTACAAAAATCATTTATAAAATATAAAAAAGGTCAATTAACTGTAATTATTTTAATTGAGATAGTTTTACCTAAGTTGCAGAAACGAAATGTTGGGAATAGACGTAGGCCGGGGAACTTTTAATTGAGAGCTTCTGTAAACTTTGTTCGATTAGCGAATCACAGGGATATTAATCGCCCAACCATACATCCCTAGAGGATACCTCCGGTTCCATGCCTAAGTAATGGTGACATGTGTTCGCCATATAGTGATTACGTCCGCCGCCCTTATACTTGTGCAGGTATGTAGCTATGATATAAAGAATGTGGACTAACAAGAGAATAATTTAATTGTTGGAACTCGTAAACAGTTTACTGCCAGATAACATAATTTTCTTTCTCAAAGGTGTCTACATTGTATTTTAAATAAATGATCTAAAGATTTATATTGCAGGCATTTTATCATTCATTGACAGTGTGTGGATACAGCTAGAAGTATGGTCAGCTATTAAAAATAACAAAATATAACCGTCGAAAGCTTTTATTATTCAGAGGTCTTTAAGTCATACAAAATGGCATGAAAATGGCTTAATGATATAAAACAATGGCAATAGCAACATAACTGATATTTTCTAAACGTACTTGACAAATCAATACAAATGTATAAAAGACACATATCCTTCCATTTATTTCGAAAATAATGCTAAAGAAACTTTGGTCATTTACTTTTTTTTTTTTTTTTTTTTTTAAAGAGAAGTAGCACTTCAGGCAAAAATGCCTATTTAGTCAAGTACCGTGCTACCTTCTTTTAGGAAAGGGATAGAGAAGAGATGAAATAGGTGGTGAAAGCAGAAGGATAGTCGGAAATTAACTGCCGTATAAAGACAGCAACAGCGACCAGTGACTATGCCTTCATCGCTGAGCAGCTCCACCGACAGTCAATTTTTATCTTTTGTAGTGAAAAAAACCAAGGTCTTCGTTGGGAATCGAACCCACAACCCCCATATTTACAAGCTAGTACACTACCTACTAGCCTACAGGGGCACCTATGAATGCGTCCATAATTCGGCATGAAACGAATAAGAGTTAATAACAAGCAAAAATTTTATAAATATACAATATAAAAAGGAAATATATAATTTGTCTTATAGTGAAAACAATGAAAATATGTGTGTCTATAACACATTTGAAAACAACAAAAAATATCTTTAATAAAAAGGATGTGTTGAACAAAAGCCAGAAACAGAAATAAAGAGGGAGTTTGAGAGATACGCAGAGATAGAAACGCACAAATGAGCGAAAAAACCAAAGCAATTGTTAATATTTGGCTATTGGCATATCCTTACAATAAGGAGCCCATGCACAGATATAACATACTTTCGTATTTACATAATATATAAATGTAAGTGAATGCGTGCATTAAACTGAATATTATTTATTTGCCAAAAAGCAGCCAGCCATAAAAAAATTAAAAACAATGAAAAGTGTTGCAAATGTTGTAGACAACAATTATAACCAAAATAAAAATTACATACAAATAAACAAAAGTAACAATAAAAAGAATAAACTTAACAATTAAAAGAGAAAAGAAAAAGAAAACAATGACAATGACAATAATAACCCAACTTTTGTGAACAAAACATGAAGAAGTGAACAAATAATGAAAGAATTTAAAAGCATCTTATTGCCTTTTATGGGGCACTCAAGTGAAACGTGTTGACATTTTGGCATTTGTTGGAATCTGCATGAATTTAAAGTGTCTTTAAAATTTCATAAAATCTTTCCAATGCATTTTAAATGTTGCAGATTCTTTTTTAGCACTTTTGATTACCCTGTAAACTATTTGGTAGTATGCATATATATAAGCCTTGGGCTTGTTTATAGTTTCGACGTTCCCTTAAAAGCTTAACTTGAAAGCAAATAGAAAATATTTTTATTAACATTTTACATTTAGGTCTCCACTTTGTGGATCCATGAAAGAAACAAAATTAAATCGCTGGCATATTATTCTCTATAGGTTAAATATATTTTTACATTCATTCTTTTAGTTTATTGATTTTTTTATTGCAAAATAATTACACAGAACACTTTAGAACACTTTTATACACACAAAATCACACGACGGTAACTTTACCACTTTAACGCATAAAAGCTTTCTCGATATTTCACAAGAAATAAATACCAAAATGATGTTAAGGGTCCGCCATCTAACGTTTTTTTTCAACTAGTGTTTATTTCGTGAATGGTAACACTTAGCTCATGTTTGATTTAACAGATAATTAGTTTTATCCTTCCGCAGAACGAATATGGTTATACACTTAAACAACACTAATATTGCGACATTACTTTGAAAATCATGGTACTGTTGCAGAATGTGTGCGAAAATTGCGTACGGTTTTTGGAAGAAGCGAAACACCGTCAGCACCGTATGTTCGTTATCTTGTGAAAAAAGGGAAAAAAACTGACATCCTCATCGATAATCCGAAGCGTGAAAAGTCAAAAACAGTGCGTACACCCGATAATATTGCTGCTGTGGCAGAAAGTGTGCGTGAAGCGCACCGTCGTTCTTAACAATTAACTATTTCAGAGACATCATTGAGACGAATTTTACATAAAGACGCTATACAAAGTCCAATTGGTTCAGGAGTTGAAGCCAAGTGACCATCCAATGTGTTTTCGCTTCGCTAAGTGGGCCTGCGATCGACTTACAGAAAATGCTGATTTTGCAAAAAAAATCCTCTTTTCAGATGGAGCTCATTTTGATCTTGGCGGGTATGTAAACAAGCGAAATTGTCGCATTTGGGGTACAGAAAACCCACACGCATACATTGGAAAGCCGACGCATTCAAAACGAGTCGCTGTTTGGTGCGGATTTTGGTCCAGAGGCATAATTTGGCAATTTTTTTTCGAAAATGAGCAAGGAGTGGCCGTTACAGTCAATGGCGATCGTTATCGGGCCATGTTGAACGAATTTTTGTTCACACAAATTGAAGAGGAGGATATTGGCAACATTTGGTTTCAACAGGACGGCGCTACGTGCCACACAGCCGAAGCTACACTCGATGTTTTCTGGCCTATTTTTAAAGATCGCATTATCGGCCGCAGAGCTGATTCGTTTGGCTACTTCGGAGCTGCGATTTGACACCATTGGACTATTGTTTGTGGGGTGCCGTCAAAGATAAGTATTACGCCGACAAATCAAAGACAATTGACGCTTTAAAGGACAACATTCGTGAAGCCATTGGTGAATTACAGCTGCACACAATCGATAATGTGCTTAAAAATTGGACCGATCGTGTAAGCTACTGTGTGGCCAGTCGAGGCAGCCATTTGAATGAAATTATTTTCCATTATTATCCGAAAGGATTGTACTTTCATATAATAAAAGAAATTTAAGAACATATTCAGTAGTTTTGTTTATAGCATTTAAAACAAAAAAAAAAGTTATTTGGCGGACCCTTTATATACAAATCCAAGGAAATATTTAATTTTAAGTCAGGCTAAGGTTTAATTATTATTTGTGAATTTCCTTAAGAAAAATTTTTTAAAGAAGCAAAAATGTTCAAATGAACAGGGAAAAACTTTAGACTCAGAAGTTAGATATATAGTGTAGACTACTCAGCTAACGAAGATTATGGAGAAATCTGTTCTTACATGAACTAAAGCTTTTTCCTGCTTAAGTTACTCTGCACCACATGCATCTCTATTTTACTTCTACAGCCTTAAGTTAGCAATGAATGCAATTAATTTATACTTTTATTTCTTGTATATATCATAGTGAGTTTTATTTAGCAAAACTTAGCGCCATTCGCATAAAAAAGTTGAGTTCCTTTCGTTCAAAATTTCAACATGAATTGAAATACAGGAAGCAAATTTAAATTTATAAAAGTTAGTATTAAAAATGAAATATAAAAACATATAACGAACACTTTCGAAGTGGATAAGAAGCAGGAAAAGTGATGTTTTGTTTTAAATCCAGCCATAAATGCTGTATTTTTTCTTAGCATTTAAAAACTAAGACATTTTCATTTATGAAAATATTATAATTAACTCAGTTTTACGTTTTTTAATTTTAATTTGTGAAACGTCCACGACCAAAGCTCTAAATCAAATTCGAACATTTTTTTTGATAAGTCACATTGTCTTTCACACTAGGCTGAGCGGCGTTCACAACTACTCATACCATTACTTGAGTTGAAAAATAAGTTCAGATGGCTGTTCGTTGGCTCAAGAGTGCATTCAGGTAAGTCTACAAAATAATTTTGAGGTTTTATGAACTCTCACCGACATTACACTGCTCGACAATGATTTATGATATGGACAGCTGATTATTATTTCTCGGAAAAATAAAACGCAATGACACTAATTTGTTTGTAAATGCTCGTTGTAGGTTGTAAACATTAAGCAGCTGTCGATAAAAATTTCTTACCTGTCACATCGGTTTACCAGTATTGCCAAGCTAAAGTTTCCAACATTTAAAACACCTTTTCCTGTGTTATTCATTTGAGTTATTAAGCATTTTTAATTTACCTTTATGTGTTAAGTTAGTTAATTATTCATTTTTATGTATATAAAACTTTGTCATATTAATGTGAGTCAATTTATATTTTGAATATAAACTAAAAAGTAAAATATGTGTTAAATGAGTACAAAATACAATTTTGATAATAACTGATTTTTTATTTACTCTTATTTTTCACTTGCAACTATGCAAACATTTATAGACAAAAAGCTTCAAAATATTAGGGGCGCTCCAATTACAATTTTCACGAAATGTAACAAATTTCATATGCTTTTTAATTTGTGTTTTTTTTTTATTAAAAACTGATTTTTTTTTAAATGATTGATTATACAAATGAAAATATAAAGTTTTCAAAGAAAGACGACTATTCCATTTAAACTCCAACCCAGAATGCAAAACGATGAAATTTAATCATATCGACGTATGACCACAAGAATCATATAATATTATCCGTATGACGAAATGTAATCAGAAACGATTTAATACAAAAATTTATTGTCCGGTTTTAAGAACGTTTGGTTTTTCGCCTTGACTGAGTACCTGTCATCAGATCATCTTAGGTTATGATAAGCTCAGCCATGTGTTCTTACAATTATGCTGTATGTAGGGTATGACTAAACCCGCCGCTTTACAAAAAAGAAAAATTAATGCAAAACATATTTAAATCTATTTGAGTATAATTTTATATCAACCCGCGTCAAATTTGGTTTGTGAGCAAAACGGACGGTTTCGGCTATTTGCTAACTTCAGTGTTCTCTATATATACATATATATATATATATATATATATATATATATATATATACAGCATCTTGATGCGAGAAATAAGGGGCCAAAGATCCATAAGCTTCCTCTGATTTAGAAAAGCTTTAAACATATTTAGACACAAAAGGATGAGCTTTTATTCCATCTACAACAGTTAATTTATGCAATTACTTACTAAGGCCCTGTTCGCGTATAATTTAAAGTTTTTAAACTTACCGAGAAAGCAAAAGTAAATATTGTTACCAAGATGACTTTTTATGTTTTAAAAGAAAAAAGTAAAAAAAAGTAAAAGACCCACTGTTCATTTTGCAAACTGGGTAGTTTTCTAAGAAATCTTACATACACAAGACAACAACGATATGCTTATAAGAAATTCTCCCAAATAAGATAAACAACAGAAAACAAAAACAACTAACACAGAACAAAAACAAAACATACAGTCAAGCCTACACTGAATGATAATAATGACAAGAATGTGGGGTGATGTTAAAGTAGAATATTATTTTAAATGCGAGAACCGCTTATAACAACTACATAGGCACCATTTATTGGGCAAACGAATTAATTTAAGTTGAGTCATCATTGAGGAAAGACAACAAAGTTATTTTATAAGCATTGAAAGTAAATATATCGTTTCATTCAATTGAAAATCAAAAATTGCTCTATTATTTTTTTGAAATAAACGAACTCAATATGAACAAACTTTTGTAACAAACATAACAATATATTAAAATTACACAGTGAAATACTCAATTCTGGGAATTGCATGTAAAAGCAGCCTCAAAAATAAGAACTTAGCCTTCATTCGTTTAGTCAAGTTGGCAATATTAATAATGGTCATTAGAATTAGTGTGTTTAAATTGGATTTGTGCTTTATACGTACATATATACTACGTAATATCTCGTTTGTGCCTGACGCAGAGATAGATATTGAATGGGATAAAAAGTAACAGAATAAAACTACCCGAAAAAGGTAC
The DNA here is from genome assembly GCA_030448955.1 of Trichopoda pennipes. Classification (NCBI taxonomy): domain Eukaryota; kingdom Metazoa; phylum Arthropoda; class Insecta; order Diptera; family Tachinidae; genus Trichopoda; species Trichopoda pennipes. The sequence continues at coordinate 26,729 of JASKUP010000123.1, read as the reverse complement.
ATCCAGTGCTTCAAAAATTGCCGAACAGCCCATTTTTCTCTTTTTTACTCAATAACAGGATCAAAAATTGGAAAACATGATTGTTTTTGTTTTCTCATTGAAGTTGACGCTTTTGTTCTGTGAATTTCTTACGCTTCAAATATAATTTGAAAAAATTTTGAACTTTTTTGTGATAGTCCCATCTTACCTATGATGTAATCCTTTTCGAATTGTGTTACCGGTTGTGGTGCCTTATTTTCAATATCGGGTATATAATTTGCTTCATTCATACTAGTCGGATTGATAAAAATATTTTCGGCTTGCAAAAACACTCACTGTATTTAGACTCGGAGGTTCATGTGGATCCGTAACAACAGCGCATAGTACTTTTAACTTCCCAGTAAAAGCGGGAATGTATACTTTTATTTTAAAATTTTTTTCTCTTCAATCCATAACCGTATTTTAATCATCATGTCCAATTGAATCTTGCATCCAAATTACTGAGTTCATAAAACAAAACAGTACACCTTTTCCATGTATCCATATTATAAGCGTATTGTAACAAATTTTAAACACTGTATTTAGGGTAAAATTTGGCCATGTAAAGGTGTTTCATCAACATAATGCAATACGCTTTTTTTAATTCCTCAGTAGACAGTAGTAGTATTTTTGAAAGGAATATAACAAAAATCATCCAATTTTGGACACTTTTTATTTTCCATATGCCAATATTTTATATTACTCTGATTTACTTTGTATTTAATTTATGATATTTACAACATTTACAAACTAAAATAGTCTTCCCAAAACGATTTATTATTATTAGACTATTTTATTGATTTTTTCAAAAAAATGTTCTTCCTGATTTGATTAGGAAAAAAAATACTAAGAATAATAATATTTCTTGATTTTATTTGATAAGAATACATTTAATATAATAATAAAAATCAGGTATTATTACCAGAAGTTTTCTGGATTTTCGTAATTATATATTTACTTAGAAATATTTGTAAGCATTATAATTTTCATATACACACTTGATATAGTAATAAGAAGTAAACATTATTATTTTTTTAATTAACTAATTTCAGTTAGTAAAAATGGATAGGCGGCCTGTGTAAATCAATTAAATTGTTACCGGTTTATGTTTCGGCTTCTTTACCGATTAAATAAGATGAACATTTTTGTGAAAAGTTCAAGTTTATAAATTTCTTACCAATAGTTTTGATATTGTTTTTGGTGACTATTTGATATATATGTATAATATCATCTTTAGTTACTCTAACTTTCAACGTTATTTCTCAGAAAATTATTTTATTGGTACTCTTAAATAAATAAAAGTCAGTAAAGCTTATTGAATACTTGATCGGTTTATTATTTTGTACAAAATATTGTTTCTGTTGTAAGAACAATATTTATGATAGAATTTTCAGAGATTGGCATGCATTCCTGACTTCTATTAGTAAAGAATTGCTTTTACCGATTTTAAATTATGTTGTTATAATACTAAAAATAAACATAATACACTATGTGACCGATTTTTATTTTTTAACTACGTCCTTATTAGAAAGTTAATTATTAGAGCAAAGCTTTAGTAGAAAGGATACTATTGACTCTAGATATAAAGAAGAAAAGTTTTGTTAGAGTTGTAATCAATTTTCGGAAAATGTATTCGATTCTGAATTCGACAAAAATGAAAATTTATTAGATCCAGAATTCATCAAAGATGATGTTATAAATTTGTTTAGTACGTTTTTAAATGGTGTTGGTATCTGTATACATTACGAAACATTTAATTACAGTTTTAATCCAAAAAATACTGCTCTAAAAATAACCACATTTGCTTGTCCAAAATTTATTTGCCTTGGCTGAAATGTTTTACTTCTTTCTGCATACATTTTAACAATTTCCATGATTATTGGCTGAATATCCTTAGTAGTTGGCTTGAAAGTGACAAAATCTCTTTGAGCATCGGCTATTGAATGTCTTTATGAAGCTGTTGTGATTGTAGTAATGCATGAAGAAGTAGTGTACATAGACAATATTTAGAAATTTCTATAAATTGTTTAACATTACCGAATATTTGAAGAATTTTCCAATTTGTAATATTTTTATTTGATAAATATTGTATTATTACTTTTATTTTAATTCGCCCTTTTTTAACTCAATTAAATGTGCACTAATCTTTTAAACGGTCTTTGAAATATTTTAACTATTTTATTTTATCCGATATTTCGCTTTCCTTTGGAAAGCTTTTTCAGGAATTTATTTTTTATATAAAATTTGTATGTCATGTTCTTTTTATTATTTCATTGTTCAAAAGGTTAAACAACTTTTTATAAAAGCTATTGGATTTTCTGAATAATTTATTTGCTAGTATTCTGTTTTATACTAAAACGTAACCTTCAGTTGTTTCAACAAATACAGAAAACTGCTGTAATACTAAAGCGAAAAAGGCTCTTTCTAAATATAAGAAACTATTTTTCTCGAAAAACATAAAAGCAAAGGTTAATATATCAATGCCTAATTCGTCCTATCTTAACATATGGCTGCCAAATATGCTTCAATATTTCTCCTTCGTATACGGAGAAATATAGAATCTCTGAAAGAAAATGTTTGAAAGCCTGTATGGCAATACATAGGTCTCCAGATAGCAATTTTATAAAATACATTTCGAACAAGAAGTTGTTTAATAAGGCAGAAGTATGCAGAATTGACAATTTTATTTTGTTTTATAAGAAATCATATACTAAGATGTATTGAATACAGTGACAATAATTTAATTATGGTACCTTATTATGTTAATAAAGAATACATTATAAAATGTATAAGTTCTGTATATGGCCACGTGAAGCCTTTTTATACCTCGCTAGCAACAGTTTTATGCAAAATGAAAATGGAGTCCCTAATATAAATAAATATAATAAATAAATCTATGTAGATGTATTATCAAAATAATAGTTACAACATAATTAATATACTTAAGATACCCGTGCTTGGAACAGTGCTTTTATCTAATTATATGCAATACTTTTTGTTTATTATAGTTAAAATATAATATAAATACATAAACTATTTAAATAAACGTTAAAAAAGAAAACTGCTGTAAAAATTTTTAGAAAATCGGCGTAGCCACCAATAGACATACATATATACTCACACATTCAGTTTTGGTTAAAGTTTAAAGAGGATAATAACCGTATATGACTGTGTTGCTTTCATATATTCAACGTTTTGTCAAAACTTTCTATGGCTCTTAGACTTAAGTGTTGCGAAATCTATTTAGCAGGATTTTTTTTATTAGCGGACCTTGAGAAATATAGACCAGGAAATGTCATATGTAGTTATTAAATTAGCTAACAGACTATATGGCATCTTGTAACGTATTTTTAACGACAAATTCTATATACTTCATTTGTTAAAAAAAAGTGGATTAAAAATCATATTCATTTTTATGTTACCCCGTAATATTTTCATATTTTATATTCGAATGTAAATATATGAGTAAATATTAATTTGATTGTGCATATATAAAATTTACAAGTAAATAAACACAAAAACTTTTCTCTGTTTTGTATTTATGAATTTTGGTATAAACATTGCGGTAAGACAAGCAAAAAAATATGGGAAGCAGAAATACAAAAGTTTTCATTATTTTCTTTTTATTTCAATATAATATTAATGTAACAAACTTTTAAATGCAAGGTTTAATAGCAAATGGGTCTAAAATTTGTTTAAACATTAATTAATCATCTGAATCGGAAAAAATAAAACAGAAACTATATAACAGACATGAAATTAAATACAGTTTCCTTAAAAATTAAAACAATAATTTTTATTTTTTAACATACACCAAAATATTAATCGCTTCCATAAGCTTCTCGTGTATATTATGCATTAAGTTCTAAATAAAAATGTTATGACCTGGACCATTACTCAGTATTATACTGTAACCAAAGTAAAAATTCAAATGCATGTAGCACTTTGATGATTCAGAATGTCAAATGAAGTAATAAAGAAACTAACTTGTGACATAAACAAAAAATTGGTAAAATGTCATAGTAATAAATTATTTAAATTTTTTAAGAAAATTCAATATTTATAGTAACCGATTCGCATGCACCAATATTGTATTTTATTAGAAATAAAAAAGGTTATTTTTGAATTATTGCTATATTCACTTCTTTATATAAATTATTCAATTACCAATACTTTTCCTATCCAAACTAAAGGAAATAAGTGTCATATTAGTATCCGCAAAATTCTACCTTAACGAAGGCTTTAAAAAAATCGTTAATCGCTGAATAAAGAGTTAATAAACTCACCCCAAGCCAGGTTTGTTATTAACCTCATTGAATTCTCTTAGTTGAGAAGCAGAAGAGTCCATCTTCTCAAGGGTTTCGTTAAAAGTTCAATAAGTAGCGTGCGGTTTCTGCAGGTTAGTATTTTTCAATTTAATTATTTTTATTAACTGTGGATGAGTTATTTTCGTGAAATTAAAATTTTTCTAAACTGCATGGAATATTTTATTATTAGATTTGAGAACATTTCAATATTTTCTATTTACATATGGTCTCAAATTATGGGTCCATACTCCAGAATAAGCCTGAAAGCGACATATAAAGGCTTTTGGTAACGTATGAGTCATCAAACTGTTTAGGCCAACGTTTATATGTGCAATAAAATTGAGTTTGTAGTCAAGTAAAAATCCAAGATCTAATATTTTATCAACTTCTTTCAGATGATTGGTCATCAGTTGATTTCTAGCAGAGCACATATATTTACATTTCTTTAGATTCAGCTCCATAAGATGGGCAAATAAATGAATTAATTCAAGTTGAGTAAAAACAACAAAGTTACCATGGTGTTTATTTTATGTCTACTGAAATTAAGTAAATCTTCAGTTTAAAACTCTAGAGTGCTTTGTTATTATTTTGCAATTAAAGAACTCAATATAACAAAATGTTTATTAAAAGGAATAAGCACAACAATAAAATAATAATAATAATAACAATAATAATAACGTTGTTGGAAGTTAAATAACTTGACTTACAGCAGGTTGTCTCTTGATGTTTCAAAGAGATTTTTATTTAAAAGTTTTATCATCAATTAGAATGCAACTGCAATTATTCCACTCGATTCTCTAACCATTAAATAATGGTGCAGTTGACTTCTGCAATGGGGCAGTGCGTCTGTCTCAAACTTAAGAATATCAAAGCTCTGTTTTTTCTCCTACCTTATTTATTTCTTATTTTTTTAATTGACCTTCTTTGTCAAACTTTCAACACTATTTACGTTTTCGATGATGACAGTATCATTTGTCATTCCTATTCATTTGGCAATAGACCGAATCAGTTGGATGTGAGTTTCAAAAGGCGGAACATGAATGATACGCTCAATCACGATCTCGCAATAATCTAGGAATAGGATCGTGTAAATAGAGTCGATTTTAATGCCCGTAAGATGCAATGTTGCGTTCGGGAATGGTGCTACATCTGTTACTATGGATGGTATAGGTTTTACGGAATCGAACGCTCTTGAAGTTCTTGGCATTAAAATTCAGTGTCATGTTCCATGGACTGAATACATTTTTCAAGTTTCTAAAGAAGCATTCAAGTGCCTCGGTTTTCACTTCATTCGATCTTCCACCCACTTATATATGGACCAGCGCACGCTGGGGATTTCGCGGAAAAAAGTCAAATTGTCAACATACGCCTCATGCAATATGCAATGATATTTTGAAATTTTAGACTAAATGGTACAATCAAATCAAAAAAAATTACTCCGATCTGACTGCTAGTTTTTTTTTATAGCCGTCTCAAGCTCAGTACTTGTATGTTTTACTCAACCAACTTAATTTAAACCTAAGAATTTCAAATCGAATATTATTTTATTATGTGAGCTAACGTTTTTCTTTTTATTTTCTATTTAAAGTAGCATATTTCAGTATACTAAAATTGAAAAAATAAACTCTGCAGAGTTTTTTTTGTTTGTTTATTTTTATGAACATATAAAAAAAATCCCTTTTTTCTCCAAACATTTGGACCTGCAATTTTAGCCATACTTTGCCACGGTTGGAAGTCACTACTAATACATTGTCTCATACCTGTTTTTACATTTTTAATCAATTTCAAGTGCCACCAGGTGCCACCTCTCAACTTGTTGCATTACACAGGACAACATTTGATTGATTCGCAACTCAATTCTGATAAGGCCCTTTTGTTTAACATAACTCAATAACCATTAGTCGGATTTTAATTAAACAAATTTAGAAAAATCAAGAATTACAAGTACTTTCATGTTATTGTTTATATAACGTTTTGCTACATAAGCAACAGTTTCGAAGTTATAAATAAATGTATGAAGGAAAAAAAAATATTTTTTGCCTAAAAAGTTAATTCATTTTTTTTTTAATTCATAAAAAATCCAAAACGGTAAAAAAAGTGTCAAGTCCTATTACTTTCACGTAAAGTCGTATAACCTATGAACAAAATGAGACATAACTCATGAAAATCGATGAACGCGTTTCGCTTTTATGCACAATAAGGTAACGGTGTGAATTTACAAAATTTGCTCGAAATATGCAGAAAAAAAAAACATAAATTATTTTTCTTATGAGTCTCAGAATTAAAAAAAAATTAATAAACACCATCACCATCTTCTTGTTTTATTTGTGGAGCCACAACATCCAAGATGAATAAAACCGAAGAAGTTCTAACTATGCCCGTAAATGAGCAAGCACTGCAATTTAGTATGTCACCACTTCATATGCATATTAAGCTGATGGAGTTTCTTTTGCATGTAGATTATCATATTGAATTTAAACGTGGGAGAATCGACTCAAATACTCATTTGATAAAAGAAGCCCAAAAATGCTTGATAAAGCGTGAATTTAAAGAGAGAATAGGAATACAGGTTGATACTCTGGTACGACAAAATCAAGAAATATGTCACGAAGATTCTTTGCTAATCCTGCTTTGATTTCTGAAATCACGGGTCTAGATAAAAACATAATTAAGAGGTTTTCAATAATTCTCGAAGCCTTAGTATATCCAAACAAATTTTGGTGATTTTTGTTTGGAGACGGTAAAAGATTTTATTGCACTGTACGAGTGGTACAATATGCTACCTGCACTTTACAAAATTCTGATTCATGGAAAAGATATAATTGAAAAGTGTATTTTTCCTGTAGGCTTACTACTCCAAGAGACTCAGGAAAGTCGTAACAAAGACTATAAAAAATATCGCCTTAGACACTCCAGAAAATGCAGTCGAATTGCCACGAACGAAGATATTATGCACCGAATGGTGGTAACATCAGATCCTATGATTTCACATTTGACTCCTTCATTTAGCCAGAAAAAGAATAGTGTTATAAGCGACAAACTTAAGGCTCTTCTAGAATAATAAATTAAAAATAGATTTAAAATAAATATTAAATTAAGAATTAAAAAAAATCATTTAAATTTTTTTGTTAGTTAAGGCTTTTTATATTGCACGTAACGATCGACATTTCTCTAACTTTCTTTATTTTGATTACTTTTTTGTATATCTATATAAATAAAACTGAATTTGTGATGAAATCACTACATTTTTTGGCATATTTTTTTCCTCACCTCCATACAAAAATCCCCAATGTGTGGCGCCTCAAAGTCTATTTTGGAGTAGCTCGATCGCGTACAGTAGGGGGCCAAGAGGCTCATTGGAGACAGTGGAGTATTCAACTCCATGATTCTCTTGGGCATCGACCCAATGTAGATTGTTTTTGAATGTTTTATCGTTACTACAATGTTAAGTGCTCTAACGAAATGAGGGAACTTGTTCCCGTTAGTCGCACGTTTTTGCGTTTAACTCTATTTTCGTTTAAAGTGCATTCATTTTTGGTCGATTGGCCAGTGAATCGCACTACGCATTACAGGGAGAATTTGTTTTTTAGTAGAACAGTTCGTATGTCGAATAAACTTTCTCCAGATGTCTTTCCTGTCACTTTCAGTGTAGGAAAATTTAAATCGAATGTCCACTACTTCCTCTTTTCTCCTCTCCATAACCTAATTTCCTAGTTCTGGTACAATCCATTGCATGAGTACTGCATCCCCTAAGAGCTGGGTTTTCCAAATAACTCTCTACAAATGATCATATAAATATACTTCAAATCTAATAAAACCTGCCTTACAACAACTTTTTAAATTGTAACCCCAAAACCAACCGTAATATTTTGATAAGGAATATTTAATGAAAAGTTCCTTCTACGTATTACGTCTGTACTTGAAGCTTACATGAAAGATAAAATTAGTATTTCGTTGGTTTAAAAATATGTACTAATTGTAAGTTCTAAGGATTATGTAACATTTGACACTTTAATTTAACGGCCATATGCCGTTAGTGGCAAAACAGAGCGGAGTCTCAATAAAAACCCACCCAGGTAACTTGATAGTTAAAATGACAATAGAATATAGCTATAATTTTTAACTTATTTCTTTATGGCATATACAAAATCAAGCCAATTTAATAATGCGTTTATCTTATTTGTCCATAAATATTTCAGTCTTAATTTAAGTCAAGAACCCAAAATGTATTTAAATTTATTTTGCCTGCTTCTTTCCTAAAAATATTAACACTCTTTTTCGAATTTTAAAATCAAACATAGTTTCCTCTACTTCAAATGAAAAAGACAAAAAGCAAATTTGTTTTTATAAACATTTTTAACGAAAATATTGAATTGTTAATCCTAAAAGCTTTACTTGAAAAATATATAATCCATTTAAAAGGTCTGCGTCACACTGTTTTAATTTTAGTTTTAAGTTGGTCGTTGTACTTGAGATAAAAATTGAAAGAAAATATAAACTGACAGCGAAAACAGTTTTAATTAAGTAAATTTTCATTCAGAAAAAGATTTCATGTATTGAGGTAAGTAACTGCAAATGCGATAAGTAATTACAAATAAATAGTTAATTAAAAATCACACAATAAAAGCCTCTGCAAGCCATCTCTGAAATTGAACGTATAATAAGAGTTGGTTAAAAGCCTGTCGAATTTAAATGACATAAGGGAGGACAGCTTCAATAGCTTAAGTGTGCTCTCTTCTGTCATTAATAATCACTGGACCTGGACCAATCATTGTGTCCACCTACAAACTCAAACGAGGGCCTCGAAACACACAGCCACCAGTTCAGTTTACTCCTACTAGCCTCGAAGGGGACTGGGCTCCCTTTTACCCCGCAAGACACAAGTGTAGGTGGTTTTTGTAGTATCAATAAAGACTTATAATGTGTCCTCCGGGGTGCTACATATCAGTGATATGTAGATATGTTAATTATAGGCCAAAATTGAGGTGCAATCATCGCATTCCCAGCCTAACCTTCGAATAAATCCGGACCAGTCCCGCATCCAGACCACATAGCGCACCACACAATGACACGTTGAGAATGCAAAGACTTCTCAATACTCGCTGTACGATTTTCAGAAGTCCAAATATGGAAAATTGGCTTGATGACATACTCTGTCAATTGAAAAAGGGCTTCGTTAGTCGGTTGTTCCTGAATGAATTGAGCGAAAATACGACAATGTGAATCGTGAGTCGACTTCAATTCCTGCATGAGTTTGACGTTGTAAGGCTTCGAAGTTAAATCCTTGCGCAAAATTCGCCATGTGGTAGTTTTGGAAACCCTAATTTTTGAGAACTTCGAGGAATTGACAAATTAGTATTAGCTTCAACACAGCGGCTAACGTCTACGATGTTTTTAATTAAACGATCCGGTCGAACACGCGTTGGCTTTCGCACATTTTGTATCGACTCTGTCGACTGAAATTTAACGACCAAATTCTTAATAGCGGTCTCGGAAAGACAATTATGTGGTCAACTCTCGACTGAAATTTAATAGTGGTCTCAGAAGGACGTTTATGTTGTCCGAAAATATCAATAATTTTACGAAATGTAACTTTACCAGAACCACCACTTTTATAGTGGATTTTAATTTTTTGAATGCAATTTTCGTGCGAAATTAAATTCATTGTAACAATTGCCAATGCATCTACTACGAATACGTCAACAGCTAAATGTCAAAATTATCATGGTATAGGTGTTGCCACAATATAAAAATAAAACCTTCATATAAAATTGATATAATGTCAGTAAAATTGTTTGACCATTTAAAATTTTATCAAATAGCATAAATGTTTTTTTTTCGTGCGATTTTTGCTTCGTATCGGCTTTTAGCATTTTTTACAGCAAATTCTGTAAATATATCACGTTTATGTTAAAAGCCCTAGTAACGAATTACGCCTATGTCGTCAAAAATGCTTGTGCGACTAAAAGCAAGTTGTATTAAGTGCAAATCAAATCGAATGTAAACATTCTCATGTATTTTTTAGACGATCTGTTTTAAGCTACGTGCTAAAAAGTTATTAAATCAATTCGCTCTTTTATATCGGATGCGCAAATTTAAGGCTTGGTAGCAAATTGTCCATCAAATGATGAAATTGAAAAGTACTTGTAGTTTGAAAAATTTAAATAAGAAACGTTACATTCTTGAGTAGATAATATTAATTGTAAAAATTTACTATCAAAATAATAAACATTTCACTGCATTACTTTGTAAAATTCCTCGTAATCTGGCTCCTTCTGAAACCGCAATGCGTAACTTAATCGCTTAATTCGAGCCTCACGATATTGCTGCTGAAACAGGTTAAAACAATACGATCGTAATGGCCGTAGTGAGGAAAACATAGCCGCTATATACCAGAGTGTTAAGAATGAACCTGGAACATCAAGTCGTCAACGTTCACAACAATTGGTCATAACTAGAGGCGCTTTGAGTAACTTATCCGTACAATAAAAATCTCCATATATACGCTTATAACGTTATTTGCGTCGAACGATGATAAATTGTCTGATTGAAAAACTGAACATCACTGAAGCACTTTATTAATGGGGCTCATTTTTAATTATTTTATATATATTATATATTAAAATCATTACTTCTAAAGAAAATTACCGTATGGTGCGGTTATTTGTATTATATTCCTATATTTATTTTATATATAACTTTCTCCTATAAGGCTCCTGGTTAAAAAATATTTACAAAATTGTAACTTAAAGGAAGAAGTAATAAACAAATTAATAAAAACAATAAATATTTTTCAACTAATAATTTTAAAAATATTTATAAATAACATCTGGCTTATATTCCTTAATATTTCAATATAAAAATTATTACTTTTGAGCACTAATACTTCTTGCATTTAAATTGTTTTCTTAAATCCTTAAGCTCAATTATCGTATATTTAAATTTAATGCGAAACTAATTTAGTTATGTATACATACATATATACTTCTTTATTTCTTGCTATTTACAACACAAGTACAAATAGTTTATATTTCCCTAAAACAATAATGTAATTTTGTAACACATTTTTCTATACTTTTTCATTGTGGATTATATAAATTGAAAAATTTCCGCTCGAGTGGCTTAACTGAAGACAGATAGATGTATACACTCAAATACAGTAAATAATAGAAAACTGGAAAAGTTAATAAACTGAACAGCGTTCAAAAGAGTATTTTTTGGAAAATCTGCGTGATTAGCAAATCTTGTAAATTTTTAGAATAAATTTTCTTTAAAAGATCTTTTCGAAATTTTTTTAACGGATCACATAAGCAGCAGTATGATGGCTGAGAAGTCAAGATGAAGGAACATTATTTCCTAGTGCTCTATATATCACTTGTGGCATAATGTAAACATTTGTAAGATCAGTGTAACAATGTGGCCGTATTTCAATAATGCAGAAATGAAATATACATATTTAAAACAAATGAGGGTCTACTATATGAATGCATCCATTTCAACAAAATTTTACATGACTTTTATACTTTTTAGAAGGATCGCAAAATAGGCAGTCACTGACATATAATATTGGGTGACTCACCATTATTGGTTTAAAAAGGTGTTTACAAGAAGTTTGTTTTCTAAAACAAAATAAAACAACAAATTTGATTCAGATTTTTATTCTATAACGAAGCGAAAAGCTCACCAATTATAAATAAACAATAATATCCGGGAAAAGTCCACCACGATCACTCTGACAGATGTCTATTTTTTTTTCAAAGTTTTTAATCACTTTTTGACAAAATTGTGGTCCTATTTCGTTAATTACATCACGGATTTAGGAGTTTAAGGCTGAAATCGATTCGATTGGCTCCGTATAGACTGTGTCCTTGACATAAGCCCACAAAAAATAATCCAGTGGTGTTAAATAACATGATCTGGCTGGCCACTTAATGACTGATTGTCATGAAATAACGCGATTGGGAAATTTAGTTTGCAATAAATTGGTCGTTCCATTGGCTGTGTGACATGAGGCATTATCCCGTTGAAACCAAATGTTAGTGATATCCACGCGATAGCTTGAACCGTTGACAGTTAGTGTATTTCCAGCCTTATCTTCGAAAAAAAACGTCCCAATCATGCTTCCAGCGGATTTTTAGAAGCCCATACCCTGACAAGTGAAAACGGGCTTCGTTTGAAAAATAATTTTTTCAAGATGAATAATTTTTTCAAGTTGCACCAATTGAATCTTTTAAGGCTTCAACGTCAAATCCTTACGCGAAACTCGCCATGCGGTGGTCTTGGATAACTCCAATTGTTAGCAGCGTCGAGGAATTTACAAATTTGGATCTGCTTCAACGCCATGGCTCACGGCTGCGATATTTTCAGTTGTTGGTCTTCGCATATTTTGTATCGACTCTGTCGACTAAAACTTAACGACCAAATTCTTAATAGCGGTTTCAGAAGGACGATAATGTTGTCCGAAAATTTCGAAAATTTTACGAAATGTAACTTTAACAGAACCACCATTTTCATAGTGGATTTTAATTTGATTCGATTTGATTTCATTGTAACAATTGGCAATGCATCTACTACGAATGCATCAAAAACTAAATGTCAAAACCATCATGTTATTTGTGTTGTCACAGTTGAAAAATAATTTTCTTGTTAGAAAACCCAGTATCAGAACTAACAAAATTTTACAATTCAAAATACCTTTACCATGTCATTCAAATAAAATAAAATCTGGATGCGGAAATTTCCAAATCATACTTCAAAACTTTTAAAATCGTGTGGTTTTAAACTTTTGCCCATAAAATTATAATTCCTGTTCTACTTTAGGAAAGATCTGTAAACTATAAAATTAAATTCTAATGTATGTGACATTATCGCTCTGTTAAACTTTTTATTTAAACATAATATACGTTTCCACACCACTATAGATGTCGGTAGCGCAAATGTGAGTACTTAAGTGCAGGAACTTTTACACCTTTGCAGCCGCTAGGCACAAAAAAAAACATTGTAAAAATCTAATTTAAGTTGCCACAAACGAATTTTAGTAACCTCACTATCTTAATATCTCAGATTATCAGAGAGAGCACAGATCTAAATTATTGTCGCAATTTAAATATGTAACCAAATAGACTGTGTAATATTCTGACAAAACAAATTAAAGATAAAATTAAATTAATAAAATTTAACGTCTGTTCAAATAATTTTGTTTGAGTGAAGATTAATAAAAGTTTTTCAACTCTTCACGATTTTTTTAAATGCATGCCTGCCGGTTTGAAAAAATTTTTTCCATTTTTCTCGGATAAATTGGTCAAATTTTAAAAATTTCTTTTTTAAGTCAATATGCGTTTAATAAAATGTATAGAAATTTAGTTAAATTAAAGAAGACATTGTCGCGAAGATGATTTATTGAGTTTTAAAAGAAAATAATTAATGGTAAAAAACTAAACGACGCACTCTCCAATTTACAAACTATGTAGTTTTTTAAGAAATCTTATACACACAAGACACAAACAAAATGCTTATAAGAAATTCTACCAAATAAGTAAACAACAGAGAACAAAAACAACTAACACAGAACAAAACAATATTAGCAGGCGCCTAAACTTAATGATAACAACAATAACAATATGGGGTGATGTGAAAGAAGAATATTCTTGTATGTGAGAGAATCGCTTAAAGCAACTATGAACTGTGCAAATGAATTAGTACAAGTTAAGGCTTATGCGAGTAAAGACAACAAACTTACCATCGTGTGTACTTTGTGTGTTAAGAGTAAATAAACCGTTTAACTTAATTTAAAACTCGAAAGTACTGTGTTATCATTTTTCATTAAAACAACTCAAAATAATAAAACATTTATTAAAAGGAATAAACATAACATTATTACTGAAATATAAATAAGTTTATCATGTAACATGTAACATTTCTAAAAAATATATTAAAAATAAAATATAAGTTATTTATAGTTATTCGGAATCATTTTTAATATAAGCAATTTTATTTCGTGCTTGATTCCTTTAAATAAATAATTCATGATATTCTCACAAAATATTTATTACAAAAATTTTTATTAAAAAATAAACATCTTATGATATTCTCATAAAACATTTATTCAAATAAAAATAAAAATTTTTGAAATGTATTTTAATGGGGGAGAGCACATCCATATTGCAATTTCACTATTGCTCAAGTAGCTCAGTAAAATTCACTGATGAGCTACTTGAGCAATAGTGAAATTGCAATATGGATGTGTTCTCCCCCATTACAATACATTTCAAATATTTTTATTTGAATAAATGTTTTATGAGAATATCATAAGATGTTTATTTTTTAATAAAAATTTTTGTAATAAATATTTTGTGAGAATATCATGAAATATTTATTTAAAGGAATCAAGCACGAAATAAAATTGCTTATAAAAATAAAAAATTATAACTCCTTTCATAACTACTTTTGTGTCTGCCCGAAACCGATCTTTAAATATGAAAATAGCCTGCCAACTTTAACATGATATTATTGTCTTAGGAGAGAGTAAACTTTAACCAATTTTTGTTACTATCTACAAAAAATCAAATCGAAATCAATTAAAATTGGAATATATATAAATATAACCTACAACAAAAGTACTTAAAGTCTATATTCTTTTCTTCTCTCTTCAGTGACCTGAAGTTTATATTTTTGTGTCACTCTTGTTTTCATGTGCCATGTCTTTTTTATAATTTTCCGCAGATTTAAAAATAATATTTTTTTACAAAAAAAAGTCAATTAATTTGAATAAAACGTTTATAGATTTAAATAACAATTAATTTGGTTTAATTATTTTTATCATATTTTTAAATTAATTTTTCCATTGATATGATGTATGAAATTTTATTCAGCAATTACTGAATTAACATTTTGCCTATAGAAATGGAATCTTTGTTACTAAAACAGAATGTCTTTAATGTACATAATAGCTTGACGTTACTCAGCTAACTTAATTAACATATTAAAACTTCTGGTGTTTTGAAGGATAAAAACTGTCCTTGCAATTTTCGTTGTTAGAGAGATATTGTTTAACTCTTTTTCAAATAATTAAAAAAAAAAACAAATTCTAGGTCTCTTTATCCTATCATGTATGCTATCTACATAGCAAAAGCTTTTATTTCTTTGTTAATTTAAGGCTTAGAATTGAAAAATTAACTTTGCAAAGAATAACGAATACTTATTTTAATTTTTGAGTGTTATTTCATTACTTTCTTTCTTCTTACAGATACATTTATCATTTTGGTGTATCGTCATATATCTCCCCCTATAGTAACATCTTTAAAGCTTCTTAAAAAAAAGCAACAAATTTTTATTATATTTTCCACCTATTTAAACATAATTGAAAACATTTAAAAGAAAATAAATAAACTAACAAAGAAAAATGTAAACATATAAGATATGAAAATATTATTGTCTTTTTGTATTAAATTATATTTTTTTAAATATATTTTATTACCAGAAGTAGCTCACAAAACACATAAATTTTTAAACCCAGTAAAAACAAAGTATAGCTTATTAAAGAGCAAAGCATAAACTCTACTAAATGTTACAAATTGCTTTCCACGGAATTATACTGACATATTTTGTCATAAATTCTTCGCACAGTATATCATTGCGTATTCTTTGATATATTTAGATCTAGTAAAAGTGCTGACTTATGTAGTTGTTTGTTACTTTGATGAGTTTTCGCATCGCTTATCGACATGTGACAATAAATAATTTGAGACCACCCACTGGTATCGCAGTTTAAGCAACGTGCACCGATTTTGTTAAATATAAGTATTTGCTTATCAGATCGATGTGGATGTTTTATAAATACATAAAATGGTGTTAAACGTGTTAGGTGGCATATGCTTTTTATTTATATCTTAAGCACGAAATGTTTTTTTTAATTTAGCTTTGATAATAGTTTAGTGACAGCTTAAAGTTAATCGTTTATAATTTTTTATACTTTTTTACATCGATAGATTATGGATTTCATTGCAATTCTGCAATATTTTGATCACCCGATATGCTGAAGCCAACTAAGTAGACTAACGTTTGTGACATTAATGGGTTCGTTGACTGTTTTTTTTTTTGCAATGGGACCATGATAAATGATTTAACTATTGGCGTAATGTGATGTGCAGTTTATTTTAAAAAAAAATTTTTTAATGATATTTTATTTTTAATTAAATATGAACTAATCTTTTAACGGTCTTTTAAATAATTTAACGATTTTATTTTTCTCGATATTTCGCTTTCCTGTGGAAAGCTTCTTCAGGAAATTATTTTTTACATTTTTAAAAACAAAAATTTTAACAAAAATTATAACAATTTTTGTTTTTGAAAATATAAAAAATAATTTCCTGAAGAAGCTTTCCACAGGAAAGCGAAATATCGAGAAAAATAAAATCGTTAAATTATTTAAAAGACCGTTAAAAAATTAGTTCATATTTAATTAAATTTAAAAAAAAGTCGAATAAAAATAAAAGTATTGATATTTTATTTAAGGCAAAAGTGAGTTTATAACTTATATTTATCTTATATATCAAGACAATTGTAATGTAAAAAATTTTATAATTCTTTCTTTATAAAAATGTTTGTAAATTTAAATAATATTATTTCACTTTTTAGTGTGCAAATAAACGAAATGTAATTTTTGAAATAAAATCAGTAAAATTTATTATATTTAAATAGTTTAGTGGACTAAAAATAATAAAAAACCTACAAGCATAAGAGCTTAAAAAAAGTAATATGTATTAATCTATAGCGATTTCATTTTTGCTTACATTTACTCATGCAGATACTAAGTGTAAGTTAAAAGAAGTTATAAAATTTATAAACAAAATGCAACAACTATTCATTTGTATTTAAAATAAATTTAAAAATATGAGTTGGCAGAAGTTTTTGGCAGGGGGATATTAATTCTTGTTATTCTATTTAAAAATGACGTTTGGGTTATTAGCACGCTGAAAAGAGAACTAAGATAAAATAATTATTTTCATAAAATTTTTGGCAAAAAAAATTTTTTTAATTATATTACAATATCATCACTATCGTCTAAAGTGTTGGTCTTCTTAAATAAATAAGAGGACAGTAAATGGACAATTAATTTTATAATTTAAGATATAGATATCTCTAAGCCATGTTGAATTAATTTATGTATTCTTTCATTACAGCAAAATTTCGAAAAAATATTTTATTTTAAAGGACAATTCAAACGTACCAAGCTTTTAGAACATGTCAAGTAATAAGCGCTAATCCACATATTTAACTATTTTAAAAATAATATAAAGTGTGAATAGTGAATAGATAGCACCACAGTATATAAGCATGGTCATATATTAAAACTCTCTTTTGAACTTTCAATGACTTTATGGTTTATTTTTCTGTTTTTAACGTTTTTTATTTTAATTTCAATTTTAATTAAATGTTTATTTTATTATTAAAAACCATCGCAACAGTAGGAGGTAACCAATATATGACAAACATTGGGTAATTGGGCCCAAAATCTATATTGTGATAAACGAGCATCAATTCAGCCATTGTGACTCGTGTTTCATCTTTGGATTCTACTGGAGTAATAAAATTTGGAATCCCTGTAGACGATTTTTACGACAGTGCCACTTCTTCATATACATATTCATATTACTTTAAATTTTCATTTTAGGAGGTCATCGGCCATTTTTATTTTACAGAAGTGTTACATTCAGCATAATACATAAATATAGTAAATAACATCTCCTTAATATCAAATCGAAAGGACTCGTTTAAAAGACGTTACAAACTAAATGCTCAGGCGGTGCAATTATGTTACTTTTCTGCTGACTTACATAAAGTTGATATTGTGGTCAATTATATAATGGCTTTACAGAACTGGTTTTAAAACATTACGTTATTTATATCAACTCTCAGTTTAGGCCTCATAAATAGTTCTTTATTTTTTGTTTTTGTGTTTTTTTATTAGATAAAAGAAAAACTGATTTATTTCATGCACTAAACCATGAAATGTAGATAAAAAAGGAATCGGTGAGTATCTTTGGAAAGTACTATGTATCGGGTTTTTCAACAAAAAGTTTGTTTTTCAATTGTGACAACACCAACAACATAATAGTTTTGACATATTGTTTTTTTGACTTATGCGTAGTAGATGCATTGGCAATTATTACAATGAATTCAAATCGAACGAAAATCGTATTAAAATATTTAAAATCCTGAATGAAAATGGTGGTTCTGTTAAAGTAAAATGATAATTTCTGAGATCGCTATTAGGAATTTTGTCGTTAAATTTGAGTCGACAGGTGCCAATATCAACCAGTGTTCTACGGGGTCGTTGAACTGAAAACACCGCATCCATGAGCAACAGTGTTGAAGTAGATCCAAATTTGTAAATTCCTCGACGTTCTCCACAATAGGGTTTATCCAAAACCACTACATGGCGTCTTTTGTGTAAGGATTTGACTTTGAAGCATTACGAGATTTAACTGGTACAAGAATTAAAGCCGATCGACTATTTACATCGCTCACATCACTCATTTTTTCAGACGAAGATAATTTTACTCTTCAGGGTATGTGAACAAATAAAATTATCGCATTTTGGCTTCAGAAAATCATGGCACGATTATTGAGAAGTCTTTGCAAGCTCAACGTGTTACTGTATGGTGCGCTGTATGTGGTCTGCTGGCGTGATTCGGTCGTTTTTTTAGGATGAAGCTGCAATTGTGGTGGCGATCTAACAAATTTAATTTTCGCCTATTATTGACGACTTGGATATCACTGATATGTGATATTACACAGCCATTGAAAAGCTGAATTTATTACAAACTAAAATTCCCGATTGCAGTTAAGTGGCAAGCAGATAAATGGCCAGACAGATCACTGGATTATTTTTTGTGGAACTATGGTAAGCACACTTAAATCTTAAAATCTGTGATATATAAATAACGAAATGGGACCCCCATTTTGCCAAAAAGTAATTCAAAACTTTGGTGAAAGAATCGACACGTGTCAGCGTGGTCGTGGTGAACATTAGCCAAATATTATTCTTCATTCATAATTGCCGAACTTTTCTCTTTATAATACAATAAAAATTTGAATCATCATAATCAAAATTTTTTTTTTTTTTTTGGTTTAGCAAACAAACTTTTTGTGCAATTATTTTCATATTATATTATTGTAAAGAAAATATTAATGCCGAGTCAAAAATCCCACTTTTGATTTTTAAATATTTTTTAATGCAAACTATAATTGACAAACGTTTAATTCTTTACCTAAAACAAATATAGTTTTTGTCTTTATCTGATAACACATGCAAAAAAGAAATAAAAACACAGACTTTAAGTTCACAACTAAAGTGAAATAATGATAAAAAACACAAACCTACGAATCAATATTGGCACATTGCCAACGTTGGGAAATCTTCATAAAATTCAGGTTTTTCTACTACGTTCTCATTTTGTATCTTTCCTTTCTAGAAAATGCTTTTAAAGAACTAAGAATACAAAAAAAAAAAAAACTTCAAAAGATTTTAATTTAATGTCAGTATGTTAAGTTTTTGCAAGCAAAAAAGGTAAAACTTTTAAGATCAATTTCATTAATAGAGTTTCTATTAAAAGTTACAAAGACAGAATTAAGTGGAATTGTGTGCAAAAGAAAGTGCATGTTTTGCAAATATAATTGACAAGAAATATGCAAGAAATCCAATAGATTTAATAAACAAATTTAAGATAAATAAATTTAAGAATTTTATATAAGAAATAAGGCCAAAAAAAAAGAAATTATGCTAGATGTCGCCTCAGGAATAGTGACACATTACTTTTAACATAATTTAAAATTTTGTCACAAATCGACTTGGCTGGGTGGTTAAAGACATCCTAAACTTTTTTACATCAATTTGCTTGAAGTATACCGTCTAGCAACAATTGTAAGAATTTATTAAATTTTCTTTTAAAAACGATGTCACAACAGACAGACGGATAGAAAATCATCAAATCTTAGATAAACAAAAATAAATTGGAACTTCTCGAATGTAAAATTATCCTTGTATTTTTATTGGAGGTTTTAATATTGACTTGAAATCCAAAAGAAGAAGTGGTCAGTTTGTGGTTGATACTTTCTCAGAGTACAATATTTCGTCAAGTCATGACTTAATTATCAGGCCGAAAAGTGAATACTTTATCAAATAGTTACTCCACAACTACAAAGTATACGAACGGCGGAAATAAAATTTGTCCTTGAATTCCTTCAGCGCTGAATTCTTTAACAACTTATAAAAATAAATTGTTTAAAGAAGGAAATATAAAAATGCAGGACGTCTTAAAAGAAAAAACTTAAGTAAAGTGATATAGGTATTAACCTTTAATAATAATTTGGTGAACTCTTATTATGAGCACAATTTATTGAAATATAATGGCGACCAAAAAAAAAAAAATTGTCAATTCATAAACAGGCAACTCGGTAAAAAGCAGGAATTCCGAAGAATTAATTAGTTAATAAAAATGTTAATACCTCATTGAGAAAACCGGCGCTGTTTACACATATTTTTATAACTCCATTTGTAATTAGTAGTGTTCTGTCTTTCCTAATGCTAACACGTGTTGTATTTTGTCGCTGTGCTTTAATTTTCCGAAAGTTAAATATCTTAAAAACTTTACTAGAAAAGAAAAAAACAAAAACTAATCTCAGTGCCGGAATTATAGGACAAATAAAAATATGAAAATAACAGAATAAAATTATAACTAAAAAAACAGAGTAGAACTAAACATTAAACACTAAATCGCGACCTGCAGTCGGAGAACAAATTAATAATGCATAAACAATAAAAGAAAACACCAAAACAATAGCAATTCAATTTAACGCGAATATGCCTTGAAAATAGAACTAAAACCAAAACATTAACAAAACAACAACAAGACAATATTAAAAGAGCAGTGACATAACAAGAGTGTGAAAAGTGGAATAAAATAAAAGAGATGGAAAAGATTAATCAAGTGATGGCACAACGGGCCGCGTTGGGGCCAAAAGGACCAGATCAGGGTTTTTATGGCTCTTGTGGTGATATTAGTGCCTTTTTTCGTCCCTATTCTACTTAAAAATATTTTGCTGCACTGTGAACATTGCATTGACTTTTGTTGAACTACTTGTGATGAAGGCCTAGCACTGGTCACAAAGAAGTTCAAAAAGCTAAGGTTAGTGCATTGGTCACAGTATAGCATGTTGGATGGATCAGTTTTTTTTTCTTGAATTTCCTTCATTGTCATGACAACAAAATTCAGAATTGACTTCTGTAACATACGCGGGCTGAGGGCGAATTTTTTCTCTGTATATGCTCACATTTGTCTCTATCGTCCGGACATTTTAGCCTTATGTGAAACTCAGGTATCTGAGGATGCTGATCCACAGGGTTTTCAGCTACCTGGGTATCACCTCCTATCGCTATTTAATTTTCACCGGGGTCTTGCAATTTACATTCGCAATGAAGTTGTGTACCAGTGCCAGCAATCATTGGGCACAAATGATCCTGAATTTAGCTGTCTTTGGGTTAAATTCAGGATCAGGTCACACCCCTTGCATTTCGGGTTTCTTTACAGAAGTCCAAATACCGGAAAGGATAAAACCTTAGCTGGCTTCGATTTTCTTTCCGACTCAATATCCAAGATTCTCGACAGTTGCCCGAACAGTGAAATTGTTGTTGCTGGTGATTTTAATGTTCACAACTGTTCCTGGCTTCGCCATTCGGACCATACAACTACAGAGGGCCTGTATGTTGAGCTATTTGCCGCGCACAATCACCTTGCGCAATTAGTGAATGAACCAACACACATTCCTTGTGTTGATGGGCACCATAGTAATACACTCGAGCTTTTTCTAACTTCACACCCCCAAAAGTATGAAGTTAATGTTTGTGCACCTCTCGGCAACTCCGATCATTGTACCATCTCCGCCTCCTTTTCATATTCGAAGCTTCACGACGTTACAAAATCAGCTACCAAACGTCTAAAATATATTTATGAGAAGGCTCGTTGGGCTGAGCTTAACTATTTTTTAGGCAATTTAATTGGAAACTTTGTTTCTTAGATAATAATGTCAATGCCATGGCGGAAATGGTTGTAAACATAATTTTGTTTGGAATGAAAACCTTTATTCCATCAAAAACAATCTCGATTAAAACCTTGGTTTAATCAGACGTGCAAAAATGCAGTCAGATCAAGAGAGGAAGCATTCAATATCTAAATCTTGGTTTAATCAGACGTGCAAAAATGCAGTCAGATCAAGAGAGGAAGCATTCAATATCTGGCGTAAAAACAAAAACGCAGATACTGACTCGCTACGCAAAAGGGAGAGATCTTCGTGTGCCAAAGTACTAAGGCGTGAAAAACATCTATACGAAGAGCGTCTTCGTACTAAGCTTCTTGCTACTTCTAGGGGTAGTAAGAACTTTTGGTCATTTGTTAAAAGAATACGGGATAATGCTAGTTCTTCAATTCCGACTCTTATAAAGAATGATCAAATATTCACTGACCCGGTTGACAAAGCAAACCTTTTAGCTGGTATATTTGCAAATAATTCTTATTTGCCGGAAAGCAGTCAACCACCGCCAGAGCTCGAAAGAGTATCCGTTACTATGCCAAAGATATTTTTTCGATCTCGAGCGGTTAAAAAGGTTTTAGCTGCTCTCAACATCAACAAGTCCCCTGGGCCGGATGGGATACCAGCACTAGTCTTGAAACAGTGCTCTTCGACGCTAGCGCGTCCCTTACCAGCCCTTTTCAGCACATTGTACCAAGTCGGGCAATTTCCGAAGTGCTGGAAGGTTGCCAATGTAACGTCAATCCCCAAAAAGGGAGAGGCTACCAACCCTGAAAATTACCGCCCAATTGCAATTTGTTCTGCACTTTCTAAAGTGTTTGAAAGTATGGTCAATTTCCATCTTGTGAGGTACTTAGAGTCCAACAACTTACTTAGCGATCGACAGTATGGTTTCCGTAAGGGGCGCTCTACGGGCGACTTGCTGGCCTTTCTGTCTGAATAATGGTGTAATTCCATTCATCACTTCGGAGAAAGTAAGGTGGTGGCTCTAGATATCTCCAAAGCATTCGATAGAGTGTGGCATAACGCACTTCTATCAAAACTTGCCGCTTTTGGTGTCGGTGATAATTTCTCTAGATTTATATCTAGTTTCCTCAGAAATCGCTCTATACGAGTTGTTATAGATGGGATTTCATCAGACGAGTTCATGATTAATTCAGGGGTACCGCAAGGTTTCGTTCTTTCTCCTACTCTATTTCTTATTTTTCTAAACGACCTTCTTTGTCGAACTTTCAACCCTATATATTCTTTTGCCGATGACAGCGCCATTTGTCACTCATATTCATTTCGTAAGAGACCAGGCCATTTGGAGGTTAGTTCCAAAAGGCAGAACATGAATGATACCCTTAATCACGATCTCGCGACAATCTTGGAATGGGGTCGTGTGAATAGAGTAGATTTTAATGCTCGTAAGACGCAATGTTGCATGCTAACGCATAGATCTGAGTTCGGTAGTGGTGCTGCATCTGTTACTATGGGTGATATAGATATTACGGAGTCGGAAGCTCTTGATGTTCTTGGCATGAAAATTCAGTGCGATGTTCGATGGACTAAACACATTTTTCAGGTTTCTAAAGAAGCTTTCAAGTGCCTTGGTTTTCTAAAACGGTGTAAAACATACTTCACTCCATCCGATCTCCATACTATCTATACCACCTATATCCGTCCGAAAATGGAATATAACTCTCATGTATGGGCCGGCGCTCCAAAGTCTATTTTGGAGTTACTCGACCGCGTACAGGAGAGGGCCAAGAGGCTCATTGGGGACGGTAGGGTATCCAACTCTATTGATTCTCTAGAGCATCGACGCAATGTGGGGTGTATTTCACTATTCTATCGTTATTACAATGGAAAGTGCTCTAATGAAATTAGGGAACTTGTTCCCGATACTCACACGTTTTCGCGTTTAACACGATTTTCGTTGAGAGCACATCCATTTGGCCAGTGAATAGCACTACGCATTACAGGGAAAATTCGTTTTTTAGCAGAACAGTCCGTATGTGGAATAAAATCCCTCCAGAAATCTTTCCTGTCACTTTCAATCTGGGAAAATTTAAACTGAATGTTCACAGACACTACTCCCTCTTTCCTCCTTCCCGTAACCTAATTTCCTAGTTCTGGCACAATGCTTTGCATATGTAGGGGTCATCCCCTGAGTGCTGGTCCGAAAAAAAAAAAAAAAAATTTCTAAGCTAACATTCCAGTGAAAAGTGAAAACAACATTAACCTGATAGGAACACTAACTCGCGTTCCCACTTGTTTTGGCATAAATGAAATTAAAAACAGACATGTTGATGAAGCTTTAAATAACTTGGAAGCAAATAAAACCCCAGGCTGTGAAATATTACGTCGAAAATGCGAAAAGAAGTTGTATTGGATTTCATTACTCTTATATTAAATAATATGACAAGTAAAAATAAATACCCTAATATCTTAAAAATATCTAAAATAGTTGCAATTCCAAAGTATATTGGTACAAATAGAACACAAGATTTTAGATTCATTTTTATTTTATCCACTTTTGGAAAAATCATTGAAAAAATAATATTTGGGTAAATTTCCAGTTATATGCAAGATAATATCATGTTTCTACGATAATATGGTTTTAAAAAAGGTTCTGAACCGGAGAAAATTGTGGTGAATGTTTTCGATAATATTTAAAATGTTTCGAATAAGGGATACAGAGGAGTTGCAGGGGTATTAAGTGATTTATCTAAAGCTTTCGATTTGGTTGATCCTATCTCGATTAAAAAGTTGAGTTATATTAGATTTTCTTTCAATACTATAAGACCATTGGAAATTTATTAAAAAAATGCAATTTGTGTAAGTTAATAAAGCAAAGAATGGTTTACTGCCTGTTTTATGAGGAGTATTCCTGCGAAGCGTACTTGGATCATTATTGTTCAAAACTTTTATAGATGAATCAAAAAACAGAGATTTTTGTTTTGGAAAATAACTTATATTCGCGACGATGCAAGTTGGTTGAACGTAGACGATTTAAAAGGAAAATCTACGATGGATGCCGATAATTGTTCTTTATTGTTTCAGTACTTTTTCGATAATGATTCTAAAATATAATTTTGCAAAGTTTTACAGCAAAAGAATGTCAAAAAAATTTAATCCCGTTAGAATTATGTATACCCACATCTGATTGTATTATTCTTCAAAAATAATTATAAGATTATATACTAATAACTAAAAGAGCAACAATATACTAAAAAGTGTGGAATCACAATATGCAAATATAAAATATAAATAAATATCAACTTGATTATTATTGTTATGCGACCCCTTTTTTTAAATGCATATTAAACCGAAGATTATCGCAAAATATGTAGATGATTTATTTTGTATAACTTCGGAAGATGCAGTGGATGATATTTTGTCAGAATTGAATAGTTTTCATCCGAATATTAAATTTACGATTGAAAGAGAGCTAGAATTCCATATTTAGATACATTGATAATAAGGAAGGGAAATAAGTTAGTATTTGATTGGTATAAGAAACCAACATCTTCTGGAAGAATTATTAATTTTATTCCAAACATCCGAGAAAAATGATAATATACACGGCGAAAAATATGATAGACAGAATATTGACTATAAGTGATAGAGAATTTAATTTGAAGAATAAGGATATAATAAGAGATATACTTCATGGAAATGATTTTCCAATACAATTAACTAACAGATTATTTAGACAATATGGTAGTCATAGGCATAATTTAGGAAATACTATGGCAAAACCAAGAATATATAAATCATTAACTTATGTTCCTGGAATATCAGAAAGATTAAGAAAGTCTATAATATATGACACAGATAGATATATAATTGCACACAAAACATAAAATACATTAAATAAATTATTTAGCAGTATGAAGGATAAAATAGGGAAAATGGAAATATCTGATGTAGTATACAGAATACCATGTGGAGGGAATGACCAATCGAACTGTGACAAAGTTTATATTGGGACAACAGAAAATAAACTTAAAACAAGTTTAGCTGGTCACAGATGTGACCAAAAATATAGGAATATTTCAACACAGAAGACATCCTTATCTTCACATTGTAAGAAATATCAATATTAGATATTAAAAAAAAACTATAAGAGACGTTATATGTTAGAAATGTTAGAAATTGTTAATGTACCAAATGTAAGGAGAATAAATTTCGAAACAGGCACAGACAATTTGGCGCAGAATTATAGGTACTTAATTCAAAAGACACATAATTTATCATAATTATTTCATAAGAAAGAATTTGTTAATTAATTTACCTTTCCTTGTTTTCTGTATGTTTAAATTTTTG